>PVKE010011365.1:0-40444 GCA_004027555.1 Craseonycteris thonglongyai | reverse complement strand
AATGGTTTACAACTATTATTCATAGTGCTGGACCACAGCCACTTTTTGGAATGGTATTTTTTTCACAACAAGTAATTGTTTGTCTAGGCAAATTTACATGTTTTTTTGTGTGTGTGTGGTGATAATTTGTATTGTATCACCTCTATCTGTCTGGCTTAAGATAACTCTTTAGAATGTGAGTCAGTGGAAACAAAGATAATTTATTATGTTTCTTTCCTATTGTCTTCAAAGGCTTTTAAATAAGGAAGTTGTGTGATAAGATTTTCATTACAGAAATCTCTCTGACAGTACTGTAGAGTTGAGCAAGACTACAAGCAGTTAGGAAGCCAAAGAATTTGAGTAGGAAACTAACATAGGCTCAACTAAGCGATTAGCAGGGGGGAAAAGAGAGAATTTAGTAAAATAGTGAGATTTAGAAAATAAGGTTGAACTAGAATTTAACACCATTGGATATTGGAGAGAAGCCTAAAGGTAACTGTCAATGTTTTGATCAGAGTGACTAGTTAAATGATGATTTTGTTTGTTTGTTTCATTGTTTGTTTTTAGACAAAGATGGTATTTCAAGGACAAGCAGCAGGTTTTAAAAAGCTTTGAAAATTTTGAGTTTGAAATATAGAGGAGTCTAGTTGGAGACACTCAGCTGATTTGAGTTCAGCTAAGAATACTGTTCTAGAGATATAAAGAGATATAAATTTGTGATTCAACACCTCATTATCTTTTGGTGAGATATTTAGAACAGTGACTATCATCTGGGGTAAGTTATGGGTGGAATACTAGAATCATCTGGAGGGAGGAAGTTCCAAACTGTTCATGTAGCTTTCTTTCTCCTTTAAGATTATGATATAGTCCTAAATAGAATGCCCTTTATCAATTTCTCTGAGATCCTTGATATAGTGAGTTGTTTGTGATGGAAGTTTGAAGCACATATCAAGTAGCTTGACACATAAAATAGATCAACAAATACTGGAAACAGGTACTCAGGAATGTTCAACTCTGTATTGAATGATTTTTAAAAATCTTCCTTAGTTATCATTATGATAATAGTTAATGACATTCAACTATACTATTCAGTAGTTATAATCTTTTAGGAAAATTATACCAGTGGTTAACAAATTTAACATAATAAAGTAAAAACAATAATAAAGATATTTCTGTGGCATTATGGAAGAACATTATAAAATGTGGGATAGGGTGAGGGGGTGAGTGTGTATTTGTGTGTGTAGAGTAATAGTGGTGATAGTGTAGATTTCTCAGGAAGAGAAGACTCCAGACTGGAGTTTTGAAGGATGGAAATAGTTGGTGAAGCAGAAGATGGAGTTTTCCATGTAGTGTTTTTATCATGTGTCTTTTAAGATTGCTTTTGACTGCAAGGGACAGAATGCCCAAGCAAAAATGGTACTGGATATAGAACCATTTAATGTTTCTTTATAGCATGGAGGTGGGTATGGGATATAAATAGTTTGGAATGATGATACATAACAAAATTGTAAACCCCAAACATATTTGTATAAACATATTTTTATGGAAGTAATGAGGCAAAGAGTAAGAATAGCTGAAATAGTGAAAAAAGTGATTGATCCTGGAAAATAAGATTTAGGGGTGTTGAGTGATGATGTACGAGATTGTTGTTTGTTTGTTTTTTTAATATAAACCTTACAATACTATATTTTAAACCTAAGTACAGAGGATGACAGGATACTTCAACAGGTTGAGTGACTGCCTTGCAACCTCAAGATCCAGTGATCGAATCCTGGCTCCAGCCCATGCAAAACCACATGCTAGACAGCAGCACAACTGGTAACTGCCAGGATGGTTGTGAAAATTCTCACCTCCCCAGTAGGAGGTCCCCAGTTCCACCCGCCCCCCCCACCCCCCGTGTGGCCCCACATTCACCTGTGTGGAAAGAAACTATGTCACAACTAGTGATGTACAATTATGGAGACTGCTCGGGGCCCCTTCTCTTCTTCTCTGTCTCTCTCACCTTCTCTCAATAAAATAAATCTTTAAAAAAAAACTTAGTATAGACATTAATGATAAAAATAAAGTTTTAATTTAGAAGATATTTTAAGTATGAATATTGATCCATTCATTTTGGTCATAAGTTACTGAGTTTAAAGTTTCAGTTGTATATACCGGTGGTAATAACCACATAGTTTTGAAACTCAGGCCTTGACTAGTGGTGTTTGAAAATGAGAAGCCCTCCAGAAAAAAATGAGAGAAGAAATGATCAGAGAGATAAAATAAAATTATTAAAGATTTATTTATTGTTTTTGACAGAGAGAGATAAAGAGTCAGAGACAGAGAGAAGGGGGAGGGCCCAGAACAGTCTCCATAGTTGCACATCATCTGTTTTCCACATAGTTCCATTCCATAGGTGGGCTTGGGGCTGCACAGGGCAGGAACTGGGCCGGAGTCTCGCCCCGGTGAGAACTGAACTGGGAGCACTCCCCAGATCAGCATATGGGTCCGCATGGGCCGGGGCTGGGATTTGATCCTTGGTCCCCGGGGCTGCAAAGTGAGTGCCTAACTCACTGAGCCATCCCGGCTTCCCCAAAATAAAATTATTAAATACAGGAATTTTATTTACGAGAAAGTGATTAATAGCCCAAATAAAGGCTTGCAATATACTGTGTATTTCCCAAATATTTAGTCATTGGTGAATTTGAGGAGAGAAATTGTTTATAATTTAATGAGCTTATTGTACTACTCAGGAATATTATAAATTCACATAACTAATCAAATGCAAAAAATACTTTAAAAATATATGAATCATCATTTATCTTTTTTTCTCTATTTTTTTCCCTTTTGTGTGTGTGTGTGTTTTGTTTTGTTGTGTACTTTTTTTCCTCTAAGTTTATCAAGACATATTTTACTACCTTGAAGAAGTTTGGGATTGTTGAAAAAGAAAATAAAGAGGAAGAATATAATTTTAAGTTGTTTTTTCAGTCTACATAATGATGGCAATCAAGCCATCTTTCTCTAAATAAGGATGTGTATATATCAGAAGAAAACGTAGAAATTTGTAACCTGAATTTAATTTTAAACCATAGAATTGAGAAGACTAAGGATCTGGTCGAATGGAATTCTCATATCCACTACTTCTAAATCTCTCAGAAAACCAAAGCAAGATTCTTTTACATGGTTTTGAGAAGAGTCCTGATGAAATGAATTTAGAAAAAGGACAGGGTACCAGAGTTATCTTGAATCTCACCACAAACTCATAGTTGGGACCTACATTTTCTAATTGTTCAGGGTATAATGATGCATTAATAGGACTGGTATTTAAGTGGAAAAAAACAGAAATAACATCATTACTTCCCTGTGGACTTTCATTGGCGTGTAATTGATTTAGAGGTTCTTAGTGACACACATAAGGGAGCATTGTAACTGACATGAGAAATTTATGCCTCTCATAAAGCTGCCATTTTGAAGGGATAGGCGAGCCTCAATACCACGTGGCAAAATAGACATATTATCTAAGACAACACAAGGGATTCTTGACCAAGAATCAAATATGTGTAGTGTCTGCAAATATAAAGATAGAAACAGTGGATCAACCAAAATAACTATGATCCCAGGAGATATAATCATAGACTGGCAGGGCTAAGACAACATCCCACATCCTTTATTAGCCTCTGAATGCATCATCAGGAGACCATGTCAAGTATACAAGACAAGTGTAGACCAGAGACTAGTAGTCAGACAATGAACTGTGCCATGTGTTTCTTTTGAATCTAAATGTCATGTTAGGAAGTAAGGAAAAGTTGAGAGAAATAAGCCTGATAGAACTTTGAATAGTCTGGATATTAATGAAAAATTTCTGCAGAAGAGATTAAGTTAGAAAATTATTTTAAATAATAATAGTTATCTGTATCTTATTGTCCTAATAAGTTTGTGGCCTATTCTGAGATTAATTCTAATATAGACAATATTTTTAAAGCTTTTTTTTCTGTTACCAGTTTTATTTCATACACTTTGATCTCATACACTTTGATCTTGCTGCAATGCGTTACGTAAGACCTCAGCTAATGTAGGAAAAATAGGGGGAACGATTTGTGTTCTCATTATATTATCCCTGTTTTTTATTGTGCCTTCCTTTTGGGATTCAATTTACTTTTTAAATTTTAAGGTGCTCTCTAAATCCAATACTCCTAACCCATCAGTTGTGGGATTAAATTGAATTGTTAAAATGGAGTTCCAATTGTCAAATTGTTAAGGTCAAGTCATTATTAAGGAATCAAGAGTTTTCCAAATGATTCTACCATCACTTTAGGACCTACTAGCCTCTCAGTTCTCAAATTCTGATATACATTACCTCATCAGTATCTCCTTCTCCCATGTTCTAGGAGCTAGGACCAAGCCTCACTGTGATCAAGAGGAAAATACTCAAAGAATATAGTGACTCAAGAGCAGGTTATTTTTCCCACTAGACTGATTTCTACTCCAAATCTGTCCCGAGTTTAACCTAGTTTGCCTCTTCATTCATACCAGGTTTCTGTCTCTTCTCTCTGCTCTCTCTTTTATTATCAGTGCTCAAGTCTAGATTTTGTCCTCTAATCTGCAGCAGAAAACATGTAAGTATAGATTTCTGCTTTGTTCTTATTAGTCTCCCCTTCTAAGAATGGGATAATTCTTCGTGAACACTGGCTTTGTAGCCAGGATAGATCATTGCGACAGATTTATCATTTGCTCTGCTGAGTTTCAGAGTACTGCCTGTAGAGGCACCTTCATTACATTGTGTTGAGCAGTCAGGAGGCCAAATGTTTACTTGTATTACCATCTGTTGTCTGTATTTTTCCTACTGAGTTGGACTTCAACACATCAGGTATAGTCAACTTTTTCTATCTAGTGCCAGGTTATAGTTCCAAGTGCATACCTCTTCCTGTCTAGTCTGCACCACATGCTTTTGGACCTAATGAATATTCTTTTGACAAAAAAAAATGTGGATGATCAATTAGAATATCTTTGGCTTTAAATAATGGAAAACCTGGCTCAAATTGGCACAAACAGTGTAGAAATTTCTTTTTTCTAAAACCTGAAGTGCAGAGGTAGAATAACTTCAGGATTGAGATTAACTAAAAACTCCATATCCATATATGTGATTATGGAGATGTGGCTATGGTTCAGGGAGAAGACACTAAGACAATTTTAGGACATCTTTCATTCTGGTTTAGAGATAGATCTCAAGGTGCATATTGCCCTAGATAGAAGTATTATCAGATCTGATTTAATTTAAAAACTAAATTTTGATGAGAGTAAGTGAATTCATCTGAAAGTTTCAACTCTTCTAATTTGGATAATAAGAGTAACATAAGTGATAAAATGCATATTGATATTTGTAGGGTAGGGATATAATTTAGTTGCATTTGGGAGTGAAATATATGAGAATTAGACTGGAAATGTCCATGTTTATGACATTATCTCTTTGATCTTGTATTATTTTTAATTTTAATTTGCTGTCCTTTCCCAAAAGTATTGCAGAGAGATTGAAATGTATTATTTAACTCTTATTCTGATAAGATTAATGTAATTTCAGAAGAAATATGCATCCTCTTATGGAATGAGAGGATTGCCTAGGGAACACCATCAAGTCTTTGTGATTTCTGACTCTGTGAATCGGAGGTCCATGCTCCTTCTTATTTTTTATGTAAGTTTCCCAGAAATGTGTGTTCGGCTGGGTTGGGGGAGGAGCATTTTTGTTTTCATAAATTATTGACCTTTATATTATATAGCTTATATTTTGATATGCTTAAGTTTAGCTATAGTTAAACTTCTCAGACTACACACATATGAATACAATGCTAAACAAAAAATTGTATAAAAAAAGATGCAATTATTTGTTTCTAAAATTAACATTTCATAGGCTTTTTCCCTCCCCTCCCCCCTTTTACCATACTTTATGTACAATCTCACCCAGGTTGTTTATAGACAGTATGCTAATGGAGTGAAGATGTAAGAATATTAAGAAGTCAACATTAATAGTAACGTAGGCATATTTTGTATTAATTATCTTGACTCTTGAAAGGGTATTTATAAAGATAACCAGTAGATAACTAATGACTCAAGTATCTTTTCTTGGGAAATATTTATTCAAGAGGTTCTTTGAAAGCTGAGAGTATTTTTGCCTCAGACCTTAATCTACAAAATTCTGGATCTAGGTATAGTGCTTTTGATTCAGCATTATTAGATTAATCTGTATCAACTGACTCTTTCCAAACAAGGATTTCCAGGGGAAATATTTCTGGGTTTTTCTTGTTTGTTTGTTTGCTTGTTTTTGTTTTTTTGTTATAATTTTGTCCTACCCTTATTTAGTTTTCCCTCTAGAAGCACTGGTCTTAACCCAACTTTAATAATACTCATGACATTTATAATCTGATTTTCTGTTTTTGTGTCCAATTGTATGTATTCCTCTCAATACATCAATTTTTCTTAATGATTTAGATTAAATTTAATGTCATTATCATTATTTTAGCCTAGATAGTTTTAAAACAATAAAATTGAAACAATGGAAAGTTATTTTTATTTTTTAGTTTTATCATAAAGCTATTTATTTGAGGCTAGAGATGAAGGTTCTATAAACCTAGAGGTCTTGAATGGTTCATGTGCAAAAAGCATATCTCTTGTATCATGCTTTTGATCTTTACAACAATGCTATAGATTCCGTTTGGGGGTTAAATTCTATAACTTCATACTGACAATGGGAAGTGGTAGAAAGTATGTTGGACTTGAATCTTACATCTCAGATCTGCCTTTACCTACATAAGACTTCACATAATTTTCTTTACCTATGACAGATTTTCCCCAATTTTAAATCAGAATAGTAATATGTACTTTGTTCAACTCAGGGGAGTTGTTGAGTGGATTGGTTGAAATAATGAGACACCATGGAATAAAATTATTCTACTAATATAAATAAAAGGTTTAGACAGAAGGAAACCAGACAGAAATGATCTAGGTAAATCAAATGTTTGCTCACATAAAATGAAGAAATAAGGCAGCTAGTTAGGATACACAAAGGTTTAAGTTTCTAGGCTTCAGAAATGAATACATAGTTGCAAATCAAAAGTCTGAGTGAGTTGGGCTCCTATGGGATCTTTTGACATCTCAGAGACCTAGTTTCCTATCAAGGCTTAAAAACACAAAGCTGAAGACATTCACTGTCTATACTGGGGACTGCCATATCTTAGGCAGGTACACCTCATCAATCTTGGTGTAATACAATATACACTATGAATAGAGAACACATCTGAGCACAGTGCCATGCACTCAAGAGCAAGTTACCCTCATTTATCACCTCAGCATCTTGAGGAATGCCTTAAACTTACAACCGAAGAATTGGAAAAAAAGTGAGTTATCAAGATTTCACTATTCTATAGTTTCTTAGATTAACTACACATTGTATTTTGTAGGCCATGTTTACTTTCTATCTTTTATGTATGTGTTATCAACCCATCTAAAGAACGTGACATTTAAATTTTGTTGCTAAGAACATATTCTTTGTGGGAGAAAGTCAGATATCCAAATCAATAAAAAATGGTTTCAAGAAGTAGAAAAAAATGCTGAAGGATAACTGTGTTTAACATCTTGTTACCGAATATGTATAGAGATATATTCTACTGATTTTTAGTGTAATAATTTTTTAATGGGTCATTTGGAATTTTCATAATTAGCCACATTATACACTTTGGTTTATACTCAGTTTCTGTCAACTCAAATCAAAGATAATTGGAAGATCAATGAAAATGCAAAAGATTGTACGGTATAGATATGGCTGAAAGATGAACAATATTGTAGCGATTAAGAATAACTGAGTAACTCCAGTTATCCAAATTGTGTGCTTCACAATTAAAATAATGTTTCTGAAATTCTAGATAGGAACCTGGGCTACAATTCAAATGAATGATCTCAATAACCAATACTAGTTCATTTGGGAGAGATTTAGATGATGTTCCAGATGATCTTATGCCTCTCCTTTATTCTCTATCATAACAAGTTTTAACAATATCAGTCAACAAAAACTTTTCACACTTCATTTGAGTAATGATTTTTAGATCAAATCAGCTATAATGAGGAAGTATTAGACTAGCTCTAGACTTAAAAGAGGCTCAGAATCTGAAAAATTTCTTTATTCTTCATAGGATTAGCAGGCTGTGTTATCTGTTGGGATCTCAACTTTTCCTCCAGGCCTTTCCCTTGAATAACTAGGCACTCTACTATTTATTTATTTACACACTTGCACTTTTTGCACATCTGGTTATCTATTTTTGATTAGTCCTACTAATCCTGGTCAGGCCTTTGCATAAATATATTTTTATATGAGTTGCTTTTTTTAGACCACAAGCCATTTACATATGAAGTTTCATAAATTTCTAGATTGCTTTCTCTGTGTTGTTCTACTGCGATAGCCTAGAGAAGATTTTGATTCTCCCCCTTCACCCCTCCATCACAGTCTTACATAAAGTAAGACTGCTTTAAGTAAGGCACCCATGTACATGATATGGGATAATAAGTTCACTAATAAGTGAGGATTACAAAATAAATAAGGAAACTGGACTACTGGACATTCATAGAAGTATTTTAGAGCCTTATATTCCATTTAAAATAACTTTACCAGCATATTTATAATAATACTGGTAGTGATTTTTATTATTTATTGAATTCTTACTACATACCAGGATCTATACATGATTCTTTATATTTCCTTTTATTTGAATTTTCATAAAAACTCTGAGTTATGTGTTTAATTTACTTTTTCTTTTCTTCCTTCTTTCTCCTTCCCTCCTTCTTGATCTTCCTCCTTCTCTCCCCTACTCTACCCTTTCCTCCCCTTCTTTTTTGCCTTCCTCTCTCTTCCTGTCTCTCTCTTCTTTCATTACAGACGAGAAAACTTTGCCAATTCAGACATAGCTATTAAGTAGATCTGAGCTTTCTATACAACCGTGCTTGTTGGAGGCTCACAATATAAGGGATTATGGTGAAAAGAAAGTGTATGCTCGTGAAAAGTTTCAAGGTCTTTTTCTGGGGGTAGCTTTAGAGGCTAAAAATAGTAGTAGATATATTAATTACTGAGGTTGATATATAGCTATGCAAAAATAATTCAGAAAAGTATGTTCATATGGCTTTTAACTTTCATTTTCAAGGAAATAATTTTTAATTAAACTAAAATGGAACCATCATTATTTTATTTAATGATAACTATATATTGCATTAATTTTAACAGCATGATCAATTTTGACTCATGTTCAAGGGTCTTACTTACCAGTTGCTAACAAGGCCAAAAATCATGTTTGTTCTTTTCTCTTTTAATAATCAAATTAGGGACATTAACTGAGTTATAATTGTGAGAATGTGTTATACAATAATAGTGATAAAAATAATGTATTTTTCAGTATATATAACTTACTAAAATGCTCTATAGGGTAATGAATCTGTAACTAGACTATAATTGCCTCCTGATAGCTGAATCATTTATTTTGTTGAATGCCCAAAGCATTAACACAGAATTTTAATGTCCACAGTTTTGACTGTTTTAAAAAACTAAAAAAATTACTGATCCAAACACTACAGTCAGCAATCTGTAGCCTGAGCCCTTAAAAACCTCTTAAACTGGCAGGAGATCAACATTAATCAATTTGTGATATATACTGGACTTATAATTGATTTTCATTTGAAATCATAAATATAAAATAGTTTCTATTAAAATACATTCGCACTGCTAGCATTGTAATAATGTACTATTCTTCTGATAACATAGAGTTGTTCAAATTCGTAAATGAAAGGGCTGAGTTCAAGTAGCTGACAACATGCAGAATTAGATTTATAACTGGTTCTCAAAAGTAAGTCCAAAGATGAATAGAGACAAATGAAAGTACTTTTGCATTCTGAATAAATCATTTTAAGTACAGGTCTAAAGGAGACTCTTTTTCCTATGATGATTTTTATTATTTAAACACCATTTATAATATAATTCTCCTCTTTTAACAAACTTACCACTTCTCTTTTAACAGACATCTGGGGTGATCTTGAAAATAAATTCGAAATAACATTTTTACTTTTCTAGATTCTAGCACTTGCCCCTGCTTTCTCAGTATTAAATGTCATTTAAATTAAACCCAAATGCACTTATAATAGCTGACCAAGTGGAAATATTAAATAATCAAATATGATTTGATGGCTTTATAGCAGAAAGAGATTTATATAGTATGCAAATAATAGTACATTTTACATATTATCTAAATACGATTGAACCATTTTGTTTTTTTAAAAAGCAGGAAAGGCTCATTAGTAAACAGAATAGGCAAAAATATTTTGTTAAATGGAGATAGTCACTTTATAAAAGAAACAAGTATAGTTTTATTTCAAGTTTCACTTCTAATCAACATTTGACAGAATAAAAGAAAATGATGTTTTGAATATATATAATGATGTGGTCTCTTAGTTTTTCAACAGATTATTATTTCCTAAGAATCTGTAACACTGGAAATAGTTGAGCCACTATTTCCCTATGAGATCCTGAGATGCTTCAAGATGATTCTGAAATTTATAGAGTCCAGTCCCTCTACCCCATTGTGAACATTGTCCATTCAGAAAGTCATGGGAGTTGAATGTCCTCTCTCATCTATCCCCTGGTAGTCTTACCCCTTTGCTCTGAAGCCCACTGGAAGCACTTCTGACTATGTGTTGAGTCTCCCTACCCTCCAGAATGAACTCTTGAACCTCTCCTATGCTGACAAAATTTTTGTTTCCTACGCCAGTCCATGCCTGACTCTTTCTAATGGCTTTGCAACTGGGTCTGAATCTAACAAAAAGAGAATATCTGTTGTTTATGCATCCTACCATTTAATGCTCTTGGAGAGTTCATGCAGTGTTAAAGAGAAGGGGAATGTTAATTCCACAGGTGTGTGTCTGTGTGTCTGTGCATGAGACAGACTCCCTTGGGAATATCTTTTCCTGTATTCCTGATTAAATATGAGGACTATTCAGAAAACTCAGCCATAAATGCTTCTATTTTTCGTATTACCCTGCTGGATACTTCCAGACAGCCCTCTTATATGAATTAATAGCTTTTTCAGTTGTCTGGTGTCAGTTACTAACTACTAAACATTATTTTATTGGGAGTAAGTACATTGCATATGAAGAAATTAAAAAGAATAAAAGTTGAAATCTGGTATTTTACTATACCTATACATTAGTCTATACATACTACAAATAGATTACCAAGTAGAAAAAAAAAAGAACATATTAAACATACTTAGCATGTAAATACATATTGTACAAATTTATTTTAATTAATCTTCCAGGCTATTATTAAAAATGTATTCTTCATTATAAATGTAGAAATACGAGATTGAGATTTCTAATAATTTTATGATAGCTGCTAACAATTTTATATGTATTTATATTAACTTTATTTTCTAGCTGGTTTTATTCTCATTTCTCTGTTTCAAAATAGAGCTGAGTTGTTTGAGTATTTTATATATTTCTATTTTGGATAAACATGCTTTGAGGTAGCTCATTAAAGAAAACAAAACAAAAAGTCATGCACACAAAACATTTTGTTTCAACTGAGCATAAAACCTATTTCTAAGTTTCTTGTCAAACTAGGAAAAGAAGAAAATGTTCTGTTAAAATGTGACAAAGCTTTCATCAGAGAGAAAAGAACAGTCTTATGAAAGATAATATTATTCCTGGTATTCAGTCAGCAGAAAATATTGTCATGTGGACAGTAGAGTAGGCCAAACCCAGACTGACTGGTTACTTCTGTCAAGGCTTTGAAATAATGGATCATGTGAATGTAGTCCCACACGCTGGTTCTTCTCATGCAGTTACAATGTGACTGGACACCCATAACTCCTAGACATTGTTACCTAACTTTTGGTCTAGGTAGCAAGAAGAAATTGGAGGCAAAATTAGACATTGACCTAATTGCTAAATCTTTGATCCAGGTGATACAGTTTGCTAAAGGTCGGAGTTCGAGTTGATATGAATGGAAGTACTGAACTTTGCCAAGCTCCTTCTTAAAAGGGAGATGTATCCGACCTTCTTCCCAGACAGGTGAAATGCCATTGCTACCAAGCTAGTACGTCTGTTGTGGGGAGCCGAGAGTCCTGAGGAGACCACATCATTGAGCCTGTTGGGCATTGCTAAGAATTCATCCTTTTAGCTCATCCCAACAAACTGTAACGAGATTTATACATGAGATGGATCATTTCCTTCAGGCCTCCAACTGGGTCTTCTGTGAGAACAGTCAGACGTTATGCTGCATATAGTAAATGGCATAACACATAATATTAGAGGCAATCATTTTATATCAATTGGAGCAAGAGTACACATGTAACTTTTTGTGTTTTTTTTGTAAAGATCTTAATAGGTGTTAGATGACAAAAATAAGTTTATGGACAAGTCCCCTTAGGACACATTGAACTTACAAGTTCAAACAGATTTCTTTATTGAAAACACACAAGACATGTTATTATGCATAGTGACTATAAACTTCTCAAAGTCATTTTAGAATTTTTCCTGAGCCCCACCTCCACTCCCCACACCTCCACATCATGAAATCTGTGGGTACTATTATTATACAGTTTATCATTTTGGAAAATGCTACTTCAGCAAACATAAATTATTTTCCTTATCTTGTATAGTGTCACACAGCTAGTTGAAAGTAGTCTCATATAAAATAAGATTCAATGTAGGTAAAGCTAATGAGAAAGGGAATGACCTGACTGAGTTTGTGGGAGGTAGGTTTACATGGGCATCTATGGAGGGTTTTAGGCTGCCAGAGCAGAAAGCAAACCTGAGTCCCTGATTGCAAAGGAGAGAGAATTACAGAGAAGAATGCATCAGATGAGCGGAGACTTTCCTGGAGGCAAAAAAGAGAATGCATTAAGGATAGATATCTCAGTTTTGCCAGAGTCTGTCCTGAGTACCACTATTTAACTTCAAGAAATGAGACACTAAAGACTGAGATACTATTGAGAAATAAATTGACCTTTTGTTGAGAATTACATTGTAGGAGTGATGAAGCATAAACTTGAAATGATCAATGTGGAACGACTACTACTGGAGAAAGAACAACCAGGAAACATTTTCTGCAGAGAAGTAAGGTAATGAACGCATGCCTTTCAAAAGCAGATTTTGACAAATGTTATTTCCAAAGTAAATATGAATTTCTAAACTAAAGTCCTGAATTTAAAAACACTGTTAGATGGTGCTTTTATGCATACAATAAGCAAGAGCAATATGCTAACACTAACATACACATACATATGTTGTTGTTTTTTAAGGTTTATTTTTATTGTTTTTGACAGAGAGAGATACAGAGACAGAGACAGAGAGAGAAAGGGGAGGGCCCAGAATAGTCTCCATAGTTGTACATCATTCATTTTTCCACATAGTTTCATTCCACAGGTGAGTGTGGGGCTGCACAGGGCAGGAACTGGGCCGGGGTCTTCACCCCGGTGAGAACTGAACTGGGGGAACTCCCCAGTTCAGCTTGTGGGTGCACACACCGCCGGGGCCAGGATTTGATCCTCGGTCTCTAGGGCTGCAAAGTGAGTGCTTAACTCACAGAGCCATCCCTGCTTCTCCACATATGTATTTTTATACACACATATCTATGTATAGTTTGCCATTTTGTAGAAAACTGAAAAACTGTGTCCACTGATGTGCAAGTAAACTTTAATTGACAGTAAGCCTAAATATTGATATAATTGAATATACTATGTATATTATATGTCCCCTTGTGTGTTATGGACAGACAACTTATTAAAATTCAAAATTCATATTTATTTAAATATTTAATTTCCTAGAAAAATAAACTTACCTTTTTTTTTTCTTCACTATAATTATCCAGGGTGACTTGTTTGATAATATGTTCTTACTATGATTTACATATTTAACTTGAGCATAAGTAAAAGAGTAGATCTAATCTTAAAAATAACTAATCTGAATAAATACAGTCAATTTCAAGAAAACTTAAAGTCTATCTTACAAAAAAAATAAATAAAAATAAATTATTGAGGGTAGGGAATGAGAGAGAGGTAGCTAAATATATGGTGATAGAGAGAAAGCTGACTCTGGGTGGTGAACACATATTATAATACTAGGTACTATAGAATTATACACCTGGAACCTAGGTAATTTTTACTAAGCAATGTCATCCCGATAAATTTAACAATAAAAAATGAAATGAAATAAAATAAAATAAACTGCTGATTTGCCTCTTAGAATCAATACATGAGCACATTCAGATTTTTATTTCTGGATAATTGTGGTAGCATTTTTTTCTAGTTATAATCTCCTTGTTCATTTTGATCATTTGAAAAAAGTGTTTATGGAAAGGCATAAGTTAAAGATAATAACATGCATTTACTTTTTCTTAATCAAAAAATAAAGTATTTCCTCTTTTGAAAGAGAAATATGTAGATACATATTATGGTATAGATATTTTCCTCTATTGTAATGTTTATATTTTTTAAGGAGATGGCTGTAAAATCTGTTTGTGTAATTAATGGAAAGCTGACATAATATAAAAATTATATTTTTATTCCTGGCTGAAATCCCATTTCCGATTGACTTAGATATACTAACTTAAAGATTGTGAGCTATATATATATTAAGCTATGTGACATCCTATTTAGCAAGTTTACAAACTATTTTTATCTGATGGCTTAGATATTAACAAATTGGTGGTCAATTTGAAAGTAATGCTGATTGAGCGTTACTTTCCCTCCTGTGGGTTCGTAACAATCGATAGATTAAAAACAGGATCTAACCAAAAGTGTGTACAGATTCAATATTATTCCCATGTGTGGCAAATGTTTCCAAACACCTGCAAGTTTAGGCCTTGGGATGACTCAGCCAAGCATTAGCAGGATGGGCGGACAAAGGCTGATTTAGATCATTCTGGCCCACATCATGGACAGAGAACAATGTGTGCAGGTGAAAGAGAAACTTACAGAGTCTTTATTTATTTATTTGTTATTTTTTTATTATTAGTTTCAGATGTACAAAACAATGTAATGATAGACATTTACACACCTCACAATGTGATAACTCTAACAGGTCTACTACCCATCTGACACCTTCCATACTTGTTATTGTACCATTGACTATATTTCCTGTATTGTACTTTATAGATTCTTTTTCTCAGGCACACATGCAATGGTTTTCAACCGTGGTTTAATCAATTAAATCAGAATATGTGACAGTGAAACCAGTTGAGTATATTTTAAGTACCACTCAGGTGGTAGCATTTATGTGCGACCAAAGGTGAGTAGCTCCAAAAACAGAAGCTCTTTCCTACCACCACCCTATAATCCTAGAGTGCTATATTTAGACTTAAGTTTGTATTGTGTTAGAAAGAGAGAGCCTTGAAAATATTTTCAGCCGTAATTCTATGCTTTATAACCAGTATTGGCTAAAACAAACCCAGAGCAGTGTGTGTGTGTGTGTGTGTGTGTGTGTGTGTGTGTGTGTGTGTGTGTTTCAAGAAAGAATATTTTATATGTCAGAAAGATGGTAACAGGTAATAGTAAAGCCCTTTGAACTAGGATTGAGAAGCCTTTAAATTGGGGCCCAAGTGCTGATTCAGATTGTAGGTAATCTGTACAATTCTTTCTGATTATAAAACTTCATAACTATTCTTTAGTTTCAGGGATTTCTTAATTCTGTTTTTGTTTCCTTTTCATTTTCAGTCTCACCTTTTTCACTCCTTTCAAGATGTTCCCCCTAATTTCATCTATCCAGGATTATTGTTTGATAGTCTGGATATCCATCTTTAATCTTTTTCTTGGTACATATTAACTTGCCTCTTAAATGTGGTACCCATAAAGTGATCTAGTCTCTTTTAGCTGTAATTTTATACATTATCAAATAATATTAAGGTCTTAGTAGCTGATGCAGTTCCTTTCTTGACCTTTTATTAAATTAAAATTGAAAATGGGTAAAATATATGGTGATGGAAAGAGAACTGACTCTGGGTACTGAACATACAATACAATGTACAGTTGATATATTACAGAGTTATACATTGTAGGTTGTAACCTACATAATTTTACTAACCAATGTCATTCTAAGTTTAATAAAAATTAAAAAGAAACATAAAAAGTTGGATATTTAAAAAATAATAAAAAATAAAATAAAATTGGAACAGTTTCTTTATCCAAATGAATGAATAGTAAATATTCAGCTCTTAGAAGATTAGGAGTGAAAAACAATTTAGAAAAGATGTTGTTCTCCAAACATCAATACCTATATACTTAATTTACATGGAAAGACACCTAGGACTTCACATAATGGGTACTGCCCACAATTTATCTTGTTAGGACTTTATCTCCATAAATTTCCTATCCCTTTTAATGAACTGTAATTCAGTAACATATGTAGTTTAATGTTACCTAACCAAATATCCTTATTGCTACTTGTGATTTTTTTTGTAGACAGGGACAGGGGGATACAGAGGCAAAGAGAAACAGAGAAAAGGGGAAGGACCCAGAGCAGTCTCCATAGTTGTATGTCATCAGTTTTCAACATGGTTTTTGTTCCACACAGGTGGGCGGGGACCACGCCGGGCAGGAACTGGACTGGGGGCCTCTTGCATAGGAGGCATGCCCCCTTGATCCAGGGGCCGAACCAGGGGCAAGAACCAAACTGGAGGCCTCCTGCATGGGAAGCACACCCCAATTCAGCAAATGGGTCCACACAGGCCAGGGCCAGGATTAAATCTTTGGTCCCCAGGGCTTCAAAGTTAGTGCTCAATCCGCTGAGCCATCCCGGTTTCCCCTACTTGTGATTTTTAATTTACTTCCCATGGCTAATTAATAAACATAAACTGTTTCAAAACAGAGGAAGGTATAATTTTTATATTGCATATAAATCTAGTCATATAACACTTAACCTATGTATAACATCTAGTGTTCAATAGGAAATGCACATCTAAATACAGGAACTAAAATTTACTATATCTCAGAGTGTGCTGAAACCTTAGAAGCCACATAAGTTAAAACACAAATAAATTGTTTTCGTGATGTGTGAGCAATTCAATTTATACAGTCAATAAAGAGCAATAGAGAGATGGAGTCAAAGGTATATTTCCTCTCACTTAACTGTTTTCTGGTTATTGGTTTTAGATTGTTTTCTAACAATTTGATACTTCTAATAAATTGTAGGCTACTGTGTTCAATTGTGCCCCTTTCACGCCATACAACTGACAGATCTTTCTAAAAGGCAAATCACATCATGTTGCTCAGCTAATTAAAAATTTTATGCTGCTTGTCATCATCAAAATCATTGATTTTCAACACTAGCTACACATTACACCTAAAAAAACTTTAAAAATATTGATGCCCTGGCCCCTCCCTAAACCTACTAAATATGGTTCTTTAGATTAGTGCCAGCCATAGACATCTTTTGATCCTGAATGATTCCAAATACAGTCATTCTTGAGAACAGTAGGGTAAATACCCAAGCATGTTTTCTTTCTTTTTTTTTTTTTTTTAGCATGACATAGATATAGGATTCTCACACCAAAGACTTCCTGTATAGTCTTCTAATTCTCTTCCCAACTGTACCTTGGCCCCTCAAATATATGCACACATATGAAGAGACATATATATACATGCATATGCAGATATAGACACATAATGCTCAGCTGTTTAAAAGTTGTTTTTTTACAACTTTATAAGATTTTTTAAAGATGTTATGACTTAAGCAAAAGTAGTAGTCTTCTAAATAATTGTACTGTTATTGTTATGTTTTCTATATACAAATTCAATTCAGTCAAAGGTTTTTGAAATGCATAAATGCTTTGGGCATTGAAATATTTTTTTCTATAAATTATGTGAACCTATTTGATTTTTAAAAATTATTTTTATTTTTAAAAATTTTACTTGTTTTTAGAGCAGTTTAAGGTTCACAGTAAAATTGAGGGGAAGGTATAGAAATTTTCTATATTCCTGCTACTCTCATACATGCGTATCTTCCTCCATTATCAATATCCTCCAACAGAGTGGTATATTAAGCTTTGAACCTATGCTGACACATTGTAATTATCCAAAGTTCATAGTTTACTTTACTGTTCACACTTGGTGTTGTACATTCTATGGGTTTGCACAAATGTATAATGACATTTATCCATCATTGTAGTGACATACAGAATATTTTTACTACCTAAAAATCATTTGTGCTTTATCCATCCATCCCTTTCCTCCTTGCCAACCTCTGGCAACCACTGATCTTTTCCTGTTTCCATTGTGTTGCCTTTCCCAAAATGTTGTATAGTTGGAATCACGGTGTGTAGCCTTTTAGACTGGCTTCTTTTACTCAACTGCTTCAAAACTTTTTAATGTTTCACAAATGAGCCTCAGTTAAGAGTTAAAATCTAGCCAAATATAGTTAACATAAGATCTGGACAGTCAGAGAAAATGTGAAAAAAACTCTTTGGTTTTTTCAGGTCCCTTGGATCTGTGGAAAAGAGATTCTGCTCACCACCCCTTTTTCTGCTGCATAGTAATGTCCCTGGATCTCACAGGAAGAAGTGTGTGCTGACCAGATGATCACACATATATTCACAATAGACAGCCACTGGAGCCCTGGAGGAAACACCTCCTCACACCTCAAGGAAGGTCATCTTGTGGTGTTGCCTTACTCTGCCTACAAATAACTAAGGACCAGAAAGGAAGCAGGTACCAGCTTTCATTTTCAACCTTGAACATACCCCTAGAATTCTCCTTATACTGGTTACCTGCTATGCTCCACAGATCAGTTGAGACAAAATACTTCAAGATTCATATCCCACTTTGTTCTAGAACTAACAAAGTGCATTGTTAATAATAGTTATACACTACAGTTTGTTGAAAAATAGATGATAATAATAATAATAATAATTGCTACCATTTATTGTGTGCTTCCTAAGTATCAGGTACTGAGTACACACTTAATATATTATATCTTTTATATTTTAATTCTTACCAAAAACTATAGAGGAGTAGTATTACCCTATTATACTGGTGAGAAACCTGAAAAGTTAGTGAAGCTAAGAAACTAAAGCATGAAAATTACCAACATCATCATTGCAACTAATATAGTTTTTCTTTTGCTAATCGCTATACTAAATGTCTTATGTATAATAACTCATTTACTTCTCATTATTATCAAATGAGGTATATACTAATATTATTCCAATTTTGCAGCTGAGGAACTTGGGGTAGAGAGAAGTAAACTTGCCCAAACGCAGCTACTTCCTCTCAGAATCTCAATTTAAATATAGGCAGTTTTTCAGAGCAACAGTCTTTTTTCTTTTTCTCTTTTTTTTTTTTTTGCATTTTACAAATGTTTTTTCTAACTATATTTGACATACACTATTATTTTCAGGTGTACAACATAGTGATGAGAGACTTATATAACTTACATTATCACAACCCAATAAGGATGGTACCCATCTGATACCATAGTTATTTTGAGTATTATTGACTGTATGCCCCACACTATACTTCACATCCCTGTGACTATTTGTGACTATGAATTTGTATTTCTTAATTTCTTTTCCTTTTTAACTCACTGCTCCAACCCCCTCCTATCTGACACCACCAAAATAGTTTCTGTTTCTATAAGTCTGTTTCTGTTTTGTTTATTTATTTTATTCTTTAGATTCCACACATAAGTGAAATCATATGATATTTGTCTGTCTCTGTCTGATTTACTACCCTCAGCATGATACTCCCTAGGACCAACCAGGTTGTTGCAGATGGCAAGATTTTGTTCTTTTTATGGCTGAGTAATATTCCATTGCATATGTGTACCACCTCTTCTTCTTTTTTACATCCAACATTATTTTATATTAATTTTAGGTGTACAGTATAGTTGTTAGACAGTTATATAATATAATAAGTCATTCCCTAACTAGTCTAATACCCACCTGGCACTACACATAGTTATTACCATATTATTGACTATTCCCCATGTTTCACTTTACATCACCATGACTACATTATACTTATTAATTTGAACTTCTTAATCCTTTTACCTTTTACCCTGCTCCCAACCTTCTCCCAGCTGAGATATCTCTCCTGATTCTCTCCTGCCACATGGAGGTTCGAGGCTAGCCCCTTCACACTTCCATTCTTCCTACCAGTCTCAAACGGGCTACTTCTTTATATCCTTAGTTATAAAACTTCTAATCAGCTCATCTTCAGATGGTTCTCCAGGTTGGTTGTTCTATAATTTAGTTTTAAATTTAATGTGCTCACAGCATGAAGCAGGCACAATGTTTATCTACTCAGCCATCCCGGATCTCTCTCTCCTTAGAGCAATGGTCTTAATTATGATGTGGTAAACTGTTATTTAAACATAAACCTCCAAATTTAATTTTTTAATTACTAACCAATATTTAATAATATATAATCATTATATCACTTATAAAAATTATTTCTCTTTTAATAATTGGAAGTTTTATTTCTTAGCCTTTTTGTAATACACAAAATTTAGGTTGCACATATTTAAGATATGGACAAGTAGAGAAGGAAACATACTTAGGATACAGCACATCATAAAGAACCAATTGAACATGAATTTTACTGTGATGTGAGATATAAAAATAAATTTTATTAATTAAAAACATTTACAAAGACTGTATTAGTCTCTTGGAGAAAGTTATTTATTTTCACAATGGTACAAAGCCATTGGATTATATTTGGGGAATATTTTAAGTAACTATATGGATCTGTGTGCTTTACTTGCACATGGTTGCAGATAAAGTTGTTGTTTATAGTATCTCACAATATCTTCTTAATGGGAACCTTTGGGGAAACATCTCTCTCATCACTTTTTCATTAAAAATTGTGTTTCCTCTGAGAAAATGACTTGCTTTAATCTTATGAACCTTGTGAATCATGTAACATGTTTTGATCATTCCTTTATGATAAAAATCAGAGAGAAAAATTTATAAACATACCTTAAGCAAATATTTAGGGATTCATAGCCCATATCTGGTATATTAACTGTAATGCAAACTATATTTTGCATTCTTACATTTGTTCCATCATGCATGCAAAAAATATTTTTGAAAGCTAAGATTTTTAAAAATATAATTATTAGTGCCCATATCAACAGAGGAATTTCACCACCCCCACACTTGTTTGCTGTGATCTGATCACACTGAAAATAATAGAACATATTTTTGGAGGTTGAGAATACAGAGGATCTAAAATGGAAATAATCAAAAGGTGAGAATTTTTGAATTTGTAGAATATAGAAAAAGGAAATGCTACTTTGCCTGAAGGGACTAAGTGTGGAAGAAGACAACAACTATATTCAAACAACAAAGGTTGTAATTCTCACCTACATGTTAGTAGCTAAGTGCACACACTGGAGTCAGAGTTCATGAGTTCAAATCCTGTCCCTTATTGTCATTAAAAGAACCAAGTGAGTTGCTTAACATTTGTATCTCAGTGTACTCACATATAATGAATATAATAACAGTTACTACTGTATAATATTGTGCAGTGATTAATGAGTTTACAAACTTAACTGTGTCTCATATTGCAAGCACTATAAAAGTATTAAATATTATTGTTTGTAGGATTTTTCATAAATGTGGGTATTATCAAGAATGGTTTTAAGTGTAGTAAGAGGGGACGCCTGGGGGAAGCTGGGATGGCTCAGTGGGTTAAGCGCTCACTTTGCAGCCCCAGGGACCGAGGATCGAATCCTGGCCCGGGCCTGTGAGGACCCATATGCTGAACTGGGGACTGCCCCCAGTTCAGTTCTCACCAGGGTGAGACCCCAGCCCAATTCCTGCCCTGTGCAGCCCAGCACCCACCTGTGGAATGAAACTATGTGGAAAAACCAATGATGTGCAACTATGGAGACTGTTCTGGGCCCTTTCTCTTCTCTCTGTCTCTGTCTCTGTATCTCTCTCTCTCTCTCTTCAAAAACAATAAAAATAAATCTTTAAAAGACTAGTAAGAGAAAGACATGAATAAGAATTAGTGTCTTCAGTAAATGAAGAGGAATAACTGAGAGGTCAGTTTATGATTACCTGGGAAGGTCAGTTATGATCAGCAAGGTCATCTTCAAGACAATGTATATTGTAAGAATATAGGAGCGAAGAACAACACTTATACATTGGAAGCTACCATAAGACCAAGAAGGATAATGTTCCCACATCCAGATTCTGAAGTAAGTAGGTGTTGAAAGCCAAGCCTCTATGAGAGGGCTGCCAGGAAAACTGTTTTCTCAGAAACCAGTTTTCAGATATGGTAAAACAAAAAAACAAAGGAAGATGGTGAAAAACTGCTAACAAATTTGAGAATTATAGGTATTTATTGCCTATTAAAAATTAGTATTTAAACTAGTTTCTCTATATTCCTTTCAATCTCTGTCTTAAGAGTTTCTCAGGTGTGTTTCTTAACTATTTTTCCTAATTAATATCTCTTTCATTTTTATATATGACTCAAGCTGCTTGGGAATAATAAATAGCTAACTCTTAAGTTCTCCAGGAGCTTAATTTTATGCCCTGTTGCTACTTTTGTGTTAGAGACCCCATTTATGTGCTTCCTTTTTATATCTCAAGTAAAAACCACTATTTATTTTGTATAGTCAGTGTCAATGTGAAGGAAAGAATCTTTCTATAGTGTATATTGGTATGCCAAAAAGGGAATTATTTATATTAACTGTTGAATTTGTCCATCTGAGGAGAAAAGAATTACTCTGAAAATGCATCATTATTTATAGAATGTGAGACATCATCAATAACACCACTTAGCTTAGAAATCATTATGGAGTAGAAGAGAAACTAAAAGATTTTATTATTGATTGGTAGGCCTTTAGCATCTATATCCTTTTTCCCTTCTTATAATAAGAAGCTGAAGAAGAAAACATATAGGTTTATGTGGATTCTATTTGGTTTTTAGGTGAAAAAAACAAAAAACAAAAAACCCAGAGATGTTAGAAGTACCCAAGGTATCTGAAGGAAATCACGAGTCAATGTCCTCTATTTCATTGTAATGATTATTAAGTGTATGCTTAAATTCTTAAAATAAAGAGATTCTATATCTCAATTTTGGATCAGGGGCACAGATAAAATACCATGTGGGAGGAATTTTCCATCGGAAAGTACTTCAAGGGAGCAATACTTTTATGGAAATCAGGTTTTAGTTACAGTAAAATGTGATTAAAAAAAACTAAACTAAAATTTGGAAAATATAGAGGCTTGTTGATCATTCCATAGTAGTTTCAGAAAGTCTAGTGGAAACAATTTGTAGAACTCAGATTAAAAAATACAGAGAAAAGTAAAGTAGTAAAATATGGGTGCTCTGGGACATTTGGGCTTCTAGAAGTTTGAGATGAATGGCCATAAAGTACAACAGAAATGGTCTTGAAAATTGGAGGAAGGTGGTCTATAATCAAGTGAGATTAGTAATTACTTGGCTTTTTGAAATGAGGTTTCTGAGCAAAGACCCCTAGTAGTGGATGAACAAGGGTGAAGGATAATCTAATAGAAAACACAATACGGTGAAGATGTCTGTGATATTCTTTTCACAGATAGCCATACAAGTTATGGCTGTATCAACGAAAGATAATAACTAATAGTCTTTTAGAAGACTGCTTTCCGTTCTGTTAATGTTAAAATAAAAGAGGACGTACATGACGTAAACTTATCTTGTAATGAGCCTGAGGGATATAGAATAAATGAATGTATATTACTGAAAAGTTGCCCAATGGTGGAACACATGGCTTAGTCTTAGTAAGGTTGCTGTTAGTTGGGAAGAAAACAAGACATCAAGATAAAGCTTTCAGAAGTCACAAAAACAAAGGGTGATAATATTATAGAAATAGCAGAGGTCATGGATCTGAGGTGTGATGGAATTTTGACATTTGAGAGGTTGAAAAGTCAATGTAGCTTCAGTAGAGTTGTGAAGTAAAATGTGAAGGAGCTATAGGTACCGGCAGAAACTTTATCTGAGGAGTGGTTTTCAGACACCAAAGCATTTTAAGCAAGGGGTTAAAAAAATATTTGTTTTGTAGGGGACTAGAGATATAGTAGCATAGCTTTGAGGCTATGGTGATAGGCTAATAAGTGGAATTGCGATGATCGTAGAATTCAGCTGTCACCTGGAATTATCCTGCCCAATAACCTGTGCTAAATAAAAAAATCACAGAAAGTGAAAAAAAAGAAAGGCTACACAGTACCCACAATTTCTTTGAATTCTTATGTTCTGGTGATTATTTTTTAACTTGATTTTCTACTGTTGTTGCATGCTCCATCTGTTACACTGCATTTCTATTGATAAATCTTTCTCTGTTCCAAACTTCAGTAGCCATATATTGCAGCTCAATTTCCAATACAACAAACACAAGACATTTTTGGGGAGTGGGGGGTTGGTAACTTTTTTTTCTTCCATAAAAAAAATTTTTTTTCATTAATTTATTGGGTGACACCAGTTAATACAATTATATAGGTTTGAAATGTATAATTTTATAATATATCATCTGTATATAGCATTTTGTAAATTGACTTTTACCATCACTATAAATTTGATCTCCTTTACCCTCTTCAACCTTCCCCCTCCCACCTTACCCTCCAGTAACCACTAAATTGTTGTCCGTGTCTATGAGTTTTTGTTTGCTTGTCTTGTTTGTTGCTCTCAGTTTTATATCCCTCGTATTAGCGAAGTCATATGGTTCTCAAAGTTTCCTGTCTGACTTATATGCTTAGCATGGTCATCTCAAAGTCTACTCATGTTGTCACAAAAGGTAGTATCAAAACCACAATGATATACCACCTCACACCTGTTAGAATTGCCATTATTAGCACAACAAGTATAACAAGTATTGGAGAGGCTGTGGAGAAAAAGGAATTCTCAGACACTGCTGGTGGGAATGTAAATTGGTGCAGCCAATATGGAAAACAGTGTGGAGGTTCCTCAAAGAAGTAAAAATAGAATTATCATATGACCCAGAAATCCCTCTTCTGGATATCTACCTAAAAAATCTGAAAACATTTATCTGTAAAGCTATATGTACCCCTATGTTCACTGCAGTGTTATTCACAATGGTCAAGACTTTGAAACAATGTTAGTATCTTTTGATAGAGGATTGGATAAAGAAGATGTGGTACATATATACAATGAAATATTACTTGGCTATAAGAAAGTTGGTTTGGTAAGTTTTACAGAGGCTTTTTTGGTGATGGAAAAAAACCCTAAAGTTAAAATCAGATATCATTGTGTCTAAAAGTATTTGACCACTCACTGTGACAGCCGGACATTTCATATTGAGTGGCATTTTCCACTATTTTCTGCAGATTGCATGTAATCTCAATCCCTCCATATCTCTCAAAGATCTCAGCTCCATTGACCATTTCCAAATCCTTGAATTTAGATTAATTTCATATGTAGAACAGTTTAGCTGTCACTCTGTCATTATTATATCATCTCCTTTCTTTGCCTTAAATGGAAATATGTATTTAACTTAAAGAAAAGCAGTATACACCAGAGAAATATTTTGTGCAGAGTGGAGTGCAGACATTTACGGTATGTAGTTGCAGACAGCATGTTTTCATTCTTTAACAAAATACAGACAAGTAGTAAGGTTTACTGAGAAAAAAACCACACCAGAGGAGGTGTCTAATAGAGATGAGTTGTATTCCAATAGAATAAATTAAATAAAGTATATCACTACCTGCTAATATCTGGACAATTTTCCAATGCCATCAGAATTCATTATGTTTATAAACTATTACTACAGCATAAAAGCCTCTTTTTATAAAGTGTTCATAAACATTGTTTATGGTAGCAAACATAAAAGTTAATAACTACAACTCTTATTTTTGTAACTATTTACTTCTACTAATTTGTATTCTTTGGTCCAAATACAATGAGTGCCATAGGGGAAATGAAGATATATGGGGGTAAATAAAATTCGATGTAAAAAAAAATTTGTTTTAAGATCTGCAACTGCTAGGAAAGATAGAGGAGCTTAGCCTAAAGAAAGTGCATTTGTTTCTGTCACTGCTCATAAATCTAGTTATACTTTTCTTTTACTTCATTCTTAACTTTCAAGACTAGAAAAATTTCACTAAGGTTACAAAATATATATTAAATAAATCTTTTAAAGTGACTTTCTAGGTAATATTAAGAAATACGTTTTTAAGTAATAGATACCCATTTGTTAAAAAAAACTGGATTCATCAATAAATTGATCTATCTTTGTTTAAATTTGGTGTCTTATAGAGAAACTTACTTGATTTCCAATGCCAATTACACATTTGAGTTCTTGAATAGCCATTGATTCTGAAATGAACCCTTTGGGCAGTTTTGTTAAAGAAATCACTTTGGGATAAGACAGTTTGTTTTTGCCAAGTCCACAATTCATCCAAGCAGTGCTGACATTAGGAATTATTTTTCGTCATATTGAGCTGGTGCATATTATAAAATTGTTTGCATTCCATTTCCGATTGGACTCGCCAGAAAATAAATTATTTTTATTTCATTCACTATTGAATTTATCTGCTATGTATTATGTAATCATTAATTTAATAGATGCTTTATCGTACATGGCATTAGATTCAATCCACAAGGGGGCTCCCTCGCTTTAATTTTCAGAATTTTGTTTACAATACATTATGGCACTTTTGAAGTCTTTTATCTTTGCAGAAGATTTTAATAAACCGATTTTAAATGCACCAGAAACTCTGAAATATATTAATGGGTCACATTAACCTGAAAGAAAACAGTACAGCCTCCACACTCTCTTGGGCATCTCAGTTTCCTTAGCAAAAACTTTCTTTATCGAATGTCATCCTGTTAGTCAACTACATCGTGCTTCTCTAAATTGTTCAAAGCCAACGGTATCAACAATTACATAAACATTATGAGACAAATTATACAATGACAAAGTTTAGTTCTATGATAATCTGGTGATTTCTACGTGACAAAAGGCTATCTCAAATGGTAACACACTTAGCGCCAATAATTTTTTGTAATACGAGCCTTAAAAAAAAGAACCGTATTTGTTACTTCCATAAAGCAGGATTTGGGGATCTTTGAAAATATCTGGGTTCTTTTTCATCAATTTCACAGCTTATTCAATTCAAAAGAGATTACTTGAATGTCACAACTTCACAATACCATTTTAAAAACCAGATAGGTTTTATAGGTCAAGAACTGATACCTCCAAGAAGCTTACAGTTTCCTAGTAGAGAGTGAAATAGGAAAATTATATGGCAAAATGATGGCAGTGCTGAATAATACAGGGAGGTTTGTAGCTTTATAAGCTAGAAATGAAGACTGAATTCATGTTAGGTTTAAATATATCTGAATATATTGCATAATTTGACATTTTTAATTGCTTATTTGCCTTGTGTTAGTCACTGTGCTGTGCTGAATGAATACATATGTATATATATTCATATATGTATATATATATATATATATATATATATATATATATATATATACACATTTTTTTGGGTGCATTCTCTTATATAATCTTTACACTAAACCATGCAGTAGGTATGATCATTAGTCTAAATTACATTCCTTTGTGCTCTATTTTCCCGTAGGCAATAGTGAAGGACTAAATAACCCTCTTGAAGGCAAACATGTCTTTTTTGTTATAAAACAGATGTCACCATCCTGTTCCATCTTCACTTTTCTACGAAAAAGTAAAATTTCTCAGAAAATACATTTTTTCAAGTTTCAAAGAATTCTCTAAGTAGCAACACAATTTAGACATTAATTCAAAACAGGAATAAAACATGTGACTGAAAGTTTTATGTTACCAAGAAAGTAACATAAAATGCTAAGTAACTCTAAAATGCTAAAATACTTTTATAAAAATATACTAGAAGATACTAGAAGGAGATTAAATGGAATTGGAATGATAACATGTGAGCTGACTCTGCAAAGTAAACTCTAAAAGGTCAAGTATCTTTATCATTTTGTTTTGCTGTTCTGTATCCCTTATACCTAGGGTATAGTAAATGTGAAAAATATATTCCTGAACTTTCTCTGTTAAGACTCAGAGGGCAAATATTTTTTTTAGTTTCTTGGTCCTTAATATGGTGTCTGTCACAACTTCTCAACTCTGTCATTGTAATGCAAAAGCAGCCATAGACAATAATAAAAAAGAACGAGCATGGATATGTTTTAGTAAAGATTGTATTTATAAAAACAGGTAGCTGTCATTTAACAACACCTGCTCTAGGCTTTTCTGCCTCTCTAAGCAGTTTCATTTTTGTTCTTCAAGTGTTCAAGAATTCTGAAAGTGAAACTTCATGGTTCATGCAAATCACATGCTATGGGAGTGTAGAACCACATCTTGATATTTCCATTAGGAACTTTTTTGCTGATATAAGCTATTAATAGAAGTGACAAGTTTATTACCAGTGCCTAAGTTTCTTTCTTTTGAATGCAGTGGTTCTTTCTTCAGCCTCTCAAATTATACAGTCCAAGTTGATGATAGCTTTGTAAATGAGTAATAGTTACCTCTTATGTACTACATTAAAGCAGAGGTCTTTACTATCTGATGATTTTCAGTTTAAATGTTGATTTGCCCTATAACTATAATGCTTTCATTATCAGAGTCACCTGAAAAAAATACAGTAAAAACCTCCTTCCAAAGTCTTCTAAATTAAGATAGTTCAGCAAGAAGTAATACCAACCCAAGAGTACATAATACTTAGTACATAAACTAAGGTTTAGTGGCCAATGTTATGCAAACCCTGTTAATTTTATTCTCTACCAGCCAAAGCCCCCCATATCTGCAACCCTGTCCTCAGATCTTTACTGTGATAAGTGTTGATGAATAAAGATACAATAACAACCCTAAAAGCAGAGATATCTTTAAAAGAGAACAAAGGTATACCTAGCTCCTCTATTTCTGATTTATTAATGCTTGGCATATTGTGATGGTTAATTTAATGAGCCTAAACATAATTCTGAGTACTTCTTAGAGAAATTTTTGGATGAAATTAGCATTTAAATCAATTGACTCAGTAAAATAGATTATCCTCCCCAATGTTGGTGGGCCTCTGTAATGAGTTTAATAGAATAAAAAGGCAGGTTCTCCACTGAGTAAAAGAGAATTATTTCTTTTTAATGGTCTTCAAACTGGGACAGTGACTTTTTTTCCTGCCTTTGCACTAGAACATGAGCCTGGAGGAGCTTAAGGCTGGAATTACACCATTGTTCCCCTGCTTCTCAGGCCTTGGACTCAGACTGATAATAAATCTTTGGTTCTCCTGAGTCTCCCATTTACCACGTCACCCTATAGATCTTGGGGATTGCCAGCCTCCATTACACCATGAACCTATTACTTATAACATATCTCTTTATAAACACACACACACACACACACACACACATTTTATTGGATCTCTGGGGACCCGAATGCATACATATGAATATATATGATATATATGTGTACTTACAATGGGCACCCATCTTCCTGCTTTAGCAGCTGAGAAACTCTCCTTTACTCTCTGTGCTTCACCTCTGAATAGTGACTACAGAGCCTCCCTTTGCTTTGACTTGAATTTAATAAACCCTTCATATTTTTGACTACCTGCTGCACCTGGAGCCTTGAGATTCTTGTTTCTACTATGAATATTTCTACTATTAAAGTTGAGTAGAGAACGAGAACTTACTTCTTCCATAGTTGAGTATACACCAAGGAAGAAGATATGGTTGACATCCCAAATTGGAACATCATTGAGCTTTTTCTAGTATTCTTTGGTAAAGCTGAATTATGAAGACACTTTGTCCAATATATTTAGGTTTTCATAGAAAATAAACATTATGAAAAAAATCTTTTAAATACAAAGGTATTCGATTTTTTACCCAGACCACTAACTCTTGGAACATGATATTGATGGAATTTGTAAATCAAGAGCTGTCATGGTCCTTTTTGGCTCGTTGCCCAATTTTTTAAGGTTTGGATTAATTTTTTAGACTCCCTGGTTTGTGCACATATGCTAATTTGTTTAATTTCTTTAATGGATAAAAAAGAGATGTTAAAATGTACTGTCATTAGTGATGAGATTGAAGAAACGAAAGCATTTGGATTACATACAGTTCTATTGAAATATTTGGAACCAAGAATCATTTGTATTCCAAGACTGTATATAAAACAAGACATAAATCTTTACTTGATACGAGGAACAAATCAATAGAAAACAAAACACATGCGTTCTTGATAGCACTACAAATAAAAGGAATAGAACACTTAGATAACCTATTGTTCAAAAAGAGCTGTTCAAATCTGTTGTGTACAGCAAATATTTTTCAGGAATTCTGATAATTTTTTAAGTAAGTGCTTCTATTTTTTAAGTACCTCTAAACTATCTTTTCTGAGTTGAAAATTTTATGGTTTCTTATTTTTAATACCATTAGATTTCTTAGCAAAGTGCTCAAACAAACAGAATAAGAACATAGTGTCTCTGCTTAAAACTGAGAGAAATCTACTTTGATATTCATAGTTTCTAGACAAAGTCATTTTTTTTTAAGAGCAAGAAAACACTGGAAGATATGGCACAGAAGGAATGAGTAAAAAAATAATAATTATTGTGACTCAATATGTTGAATATCAAATAAAATTAACATGTGAAGATAAAAATTTTGGCCCCATAAATTATAAAATAAAGCAATTTTCTGTCAGATCTTGAACTTAATGCATCTTTGTTAGTAAAGAAAATAATAAAACCTGTTTTGTATTATACTCTTTTCCTCCAGTCTAATGAAGAGTTTTTCTTTTTTTATGGTTTTACAAAAAATCCTAGTGATTTGCTACTTGAAAGAGAATCTGGCATCATAAAGACATAAATTCCTTACTGCAACATTTTTAGTTCTATGTCATTGAGTAGACATAAAAAGTCTTTGGTTCAGAAAGGGATCACACATAAAACCAGACAGAGTCCTGCTCCTATATTCCTCCTCTAAGACTCTGTAGAGCTCAGCCTTGCAAAACCAGGCTTCATCATGCCATTTCAAAGTAGATTCTGGTCATCCCATTTTAAGATGGATTTTTAATGCCATGTGTGTCCTTTTTACATCACAATGAAAAATAGATTTTTTCTTTAAGAATATTGTTACTATATGGCCCAGCAATCCCTCTTTTGGGTATCCACACCAAAACATTAAAAACATTTATTTGTAAAGATATATGTTCACTGCAGCATTATTTCCAGTGGCCAAGACAAGGAAACAATCGAAGTATCCTTTGATAGGTGATTGGATAAAGAAAATGTGGTACATATATACAATGAAATACTTCTCAGTCATAAGAAAAGATAAAATACTGCCATTTGCAACAACAGGGACAGATCTAGAGACTATCATGCTAAGTGAAATAAGCCAGACCCATGTGAAAAAGTCAAGAACCATATGATTTCACTTATATGTGAGATATAAAACAGAAGGCAATAGACAATAAGACAAACACAACTTATAGACACAGATAATAGTATGGTGGTTACGAGAGGGTAAGGGAGGTGGGAGGGAGGTAGAAAAGGTTAATGGAACTCAAAAATATGGTGCTGAAAGGATATTTGACTTTGGGTGGTGAACACACAATGCAATATATAGATGATGTATTATAGAATTGTACACTTGAAACCTCTGTAATTTTATAAGCCGCTGTCACCCCAATAAATTTTATAAATTTAATAACTGGATTTATTCCTTTTCACATTGTATAACCTTATTGATTCTGCTCTAACAGGGGGTATCACACTAAAAGGTACTCTCCATTAATTGGAACTCAAGCAACTGGCACTGTCAATCTGTTTTTGCTGGTTGTTAAGATATTGCCAATTGCTTGAGAATGCTGCTTGCTTGAATTCTGGTTAATGCAAGTGTAGTTACATTTATCAGAAGTCTACCAATCCCCATGGGTGCCAGTTAACCGAGAGTCTACAGTATTTAGAAAGTTCAAAAATGGTGTACCTGCAGGTCATATTGATGTTGAGAGAACTTTTCCATGTGCAGTCTGAAACAGTGAATATGATTGGACTATAAAGTAAGAGTTTTAGTCACTCCAATACAGTGCCTTAAAAAAGAAAAAAGAAATGTCTTTGTTTAGATTTTGCTAACTTTTAGAACTTCGATTTCTACCTTGGTCCTGTATCTTTTCACCATTCTCTGTTTATGTTGACATGTAAATTGGTCCCAACCAAATTAATTTATTGGTGTGTAAGTGCTAGTCTATTTGAGCAAGTATGAATAAACATTCCCCTGATAATAAGGTACAGGTGTGTTATACTGTGACATGGAAGTAGAATTCCATGAGAAAATTACTTTTCATAAATGAGATAAAATTTAAAGGATAATCAAAATAAGTAGGTTCATAGACCATGGCCTTGATCCAAAACTTATGATGTTTTCTCCAAAAATCTGAAAGGTAAAACTAAGAGACTGCTATATAATATATATTGCATAAATTAAAAGACTATCTGAATTATCCAGAAAGATTACTTACATAATATTTTTCCCAAAAGGGTAGAAAATTTTTGTGTTCACATTTTCTACCTATCCTTACAGTGTTAGGTTAATACTGATAATTAATTTCCCCATTTAACAGGTTAAATATAGAAGATCAGGAGAATTCACAGACCTATAATCTACTAGTAGGTAGTAACAAAAATATATTCATGAGTCCTCTACTATATATTAACTGAGGCATTATTATATCAGAGTGTATGTAGATACATGCCTAGGGTTATACAAGCTCTAGTAGAATTTAAGTTTTATTATCCTCAGTGTAACTTTCTCTTTTCCACAGTAAACTATATACTTATCTACATAAAGTTAGTCACATAGAGTAAACATAGATTTGACAGTTATTTAATAATCACAAAACAAAAACAAAGTTGGTGGATGGATAATAAGTCACAGAGGACTTTGGGCACCTTTCTAAATCTCTACTCTTAAAAACTATTCATTTTGCAATAGTTTTTAAGCGATGTTTGCTGACATGGTTCATTTTTTTCCCTTTTATTATACCTTCTTTCCTTTTCAAATGTGCCCCTTCCCAATTTTCTTATTCTTATTAATCCTTCATGGTTAATGTCTGTTTTTCTGACCATTCTAGGATTTTGGATTCTCTCAAAAATCTCACGGTGTCACATTTTTATATTTAGACTTATCATCTCATATTATAAGTAACTTTATGTTACATTTGTCTCCATAAATTGGTCATGCACTTGTTAAGGGAAATGGTCAGGTTTTAGATATTTTTGAACTTCCTTTGAATCAGTAGTGCTTCAGTCAAACATTGCATGAATGAGTTTTGGTTTTTTTTAATATTTATTTATTTATTTATTTTTTGACAGAGAGAGAGAGAGAGAGATACAGAGACAGAGAGAGAGAGAGAACTGAATTGGGGGAGTTCCCAGTTCAGCACATGGCTCCGCACGGGCCGGGGCCGGGATTCTATCCTCGGTCCCCGGCAATGCAAAGTGAGCGCCTAACCCACTGAGCCATCCCGGCTTCCTCATGAATGAGTTTTTAACTATTAAAAACCTAAACCTGTTACTTTCACCAATTTTACCTGCTTATTCCATTCCTCAGTTTTGAGAAAGCATTCAAGATCATGAGTTGTTTAATTTTTTATATCAAATTCATGAATTATGCTATAATGGCAGCAATAAATATCAGAATATTAAAGGAAATTTATTTCCATTTTGATGGCGTGTAAACTTTTTATTAATGAATTTAATAACATTAAAATGAATGAATAGTAAAGAATTGGTGGGTTAAGAAATTCCTAACTTCATATTTCTCAATAAATTATTGATCTTACTTGCTGTGGTGCTAGCAATTTGACCAAGAACCCTGCCAAGTTAATAATTACAGCATAAATTGACTCTATGAATCAAAGTGTTTTCTTTCTGGATAAATAAATCCTCAGGGACACTGGCCATTGATATCATACACATTTGCAAAGTCAAACAAGAAAACATTTGTTGCAGTTGTGGGGAGGAAACCGTTAGGTGTGCTCTGGTTTGTATTGACAGAATTACTCTGAACAGAGATTCTCAAGTCTAAACATTATCATTCACTGTGATAAAATTTGCCAGAAAAATCTGTACTATGAAGCATTTAGTTTATACTAATCCCTTTAAAATGTAGGTAATCTGGTCTCATCATGTCTGCATTTATTTGCAAATCTATAATTTCAAACTCAAATAAATAAACATCTCTCATGATTGTTGTGTTCCCTTTCTATCATTGACAAACCTCTTTCAAGGATAAACTGTTCACAGGGAATGTACTACATTAAAAGCATTTGAAGTCCTGAGCATTATGTTGAAGATGATATTGCCTCAAAACTTTAACTTAAACTCAATGCACATGTTCCACTAGGAATTGGGTGTTTTTATTTTTCCTGCTACCTATTAGACAGTGGAATGGGGACCACCCCCGTTATGCCACATGAGGTATGTCACAGAAGGAGTAGAAATCAGATCCTAAGTGGAGACTATGACACAGTGACACTTTTCAAAGGGGCTCAGTGTAGGTATTCTTAGCAAAAGTCTAGAGATATAAGAAAAAGAAATGAAAGCTGTAAATATGAGAACAATTGACGTGGTACATTATATTGATATCATTTCTTCCTTTATTCCTTACACTTCTCTCCACCTTTACTGACAAAAGAATGGGAGGAAAGGATAAGTTAAGTAGCAGGGTGGGAGAGGGTTCCCCCCACCGCCACCTTTCCTAGCAAATCCGTATGGAGGTTGATTTGAGTCTGACTTGTGAAGTTAGTTCCAGTTCTTGTTATCTGGACCTTTTTTCTCCTCAACCTATCATTTAGAGCTTATTTTACCTTGTGAATTTTCAGAAAAGCAAAGGGACATTACAACGTCTCTATTTAAATGAAAGGTTCAGACCACTTATTCTAGCCTTATTTTCCTCCCTATTGCATTCTAAAGAGGAAGTGAGGAAGCTGGAGCTCTGAAGATGAAGTGGGGTATAGGGCTGGAGTCCCTGGCCCAGTGGATCCTCACCCCTCTCCTGCTGTTTAATATTTTATATCTTAGCTAGGACAAAGAGGCTCTAATGAAAAGAAACGATTTCACATTATGCGTTATTCGGTCCATGTATGTTTTAAAAATACTTCACCAATTGTGAAATTATAAAAGATAGTAATAAGGTTAGATATTAAGTTAAGTTCAGAAAACAAGGCAGGGGGAGCCTGGATGGGTTATTGTCAAGGTCCCACTACTTGGTCCAAGTAGACACAGGTGGTAAGACATTAAGAGTAAATTATTCAAAAATAAATGCACCCATTAAAATAATCCATTTTGATTATTCATCACATTTACATGTTGGTACAAGAGCTCTTGGGATGGAAAGCCACCTACCTGTTCCTTAGTTACATGGACTAAGGCACCAGAATAAAGAACCGAATGCCTAGGCCATTTCAAGCATTTTAAAATGGCATATGCCATTGTTTGTGTGTAACGGTGTGTGTATGTGCATGCATGTACACATGCACACATTATAACATCTTACGTAGGTTTTATACTATTATAGAGAGAAAGAAAAAGAGTGGCTAGAAGGCAATGCAGGGAACACAGAGGTCAACAGACCTCATTGCCAAGTGACCTCAGCAGGGTGCAAAAGGAATTGAAACATTGCAATGGGGGAGACATATGAGAGGAGAATGAAGCTTGCTTTTTTATCTTCTTTCCCTTGACAGTTTAAGTTTATTTTTCTAGCTACATGAATACAATCATTCAATACTGAAGCTTCATTAAAAAAAAAAAGAAGGTAGAGACTGGGTCTGGAGTGTAAGAATGACAGCTTAGTAATTTGAATGGCAGGGTTGGTAGGTAGCAGTTAGAAACCATTCTACACAAGAGCAAGAGCGGTTTATGCAACCCCAAGTTGGAAGTGCCATTCATAGGTGACAGGTATACAGAAGAAAGGGGGAGATGGCTTGCATTATTCTCATCAGAAATAATTTTAAACAGAGTTAACAATCTCAATTTTCCAATCATACTACCATTTAAATGAAAATACTACTAATAATTACAAACCAAAGAGAAGAAATGTGCATTCTTCAGTAATTGTTTCAAAGAAACTATTATCTGTGTTTAACCTTTTGCACTCGGATGTAGAGTGTGACTCAACATGGTTAGCAGCGGCACCAGCTCGTGTGTAGAGCCACACTCGAGTGCAAAGGGTAAGAAATGTCTTAACAAACTCAAAGAAGGTCAAGTTGAAACCACCAGAGGTCTCAAACCTGCAGAACCATCACATATGAGCAAGGGGAAAACTTTACTAGTTATTCCAGAGGAGAGTTTTGGGAAGAGTTAGGGATGCAGAAGGTGGAAGAGTAAAAGTTTGTGCACTGCAAAAGGTGACCCCATTAGTCTGTGTTCTTTCAAGAAATAGATTAAAATATCATCAAGTTCATATGCAACCACAAAACACCCTGAATCACCAAGGCAATCCTACAAAAAAAGGATAAAGCTGGAGGCCTCATACTCCCTGATATCAATTTATACTACAAAGCCTCAATAATCAAAACAGCTTGGTACTGGCAGAAAAACAGATACATAGACCAATAGAACAGAAGTGAAAAACCAGAAATAAGCCTACAAATAGTTGGACAGATAATTCTTGACAAAAATAAATAAATAAATAAATATATATATATATATATATATATATATATATATATATATATATATATATATATATCCAGTGCCTCTTTAATAAATGGTGCTGGGAAAATCGGAAAACCACATGCAAAAGCATGAATCTTTACTGTGATCTGTTACCATATACCAAGGTTAACTCAAAATGGATTAAAGACCTCCTCCACATAAGACCTGAAACAGAAAACTGTATAGAAGAAAACATTGGTACTAAACTTATAGACCTGGGGCTCAGGGAGGACTTTATGAACCTGACCTCAATTTGTACTTCTTAAACTCTTTCCCATTTCACTTATTCCTCAAATCCCTTCCTATCTAGCAACTATCAAATGTTTTCTATATCTATGAGTTTGTTTCTGTTTTGATGTTTATTTTGTCATTTAAAGTCTACAGGTAAGCAAAATCACGTTGCATCTGTTTTTCTCTCTCTGACATACTCATAAATTACTTCACTCAGCACAATACCCTCCAGGTCCATTCGTGCTGCCACAGATGGCAAGAACCCATTCTCATCAACGGCTGAGCAACATTCCACCATATACATGTGCCACCTACTTACTGTTTATCCATTCATTCATTGATGGACACACAGGCTGCCTCCACATCTTGGCCATTGTAAACAATGAATGCTGCAATAACATGGATGCATTCATTCCTGTTTTGGCTGCCTCCCTGTGTTTGTTTCTATGTATTATGTAGGGCTGCTATGTCACCAGTTTTAGTAGAGTAGCCTTATGTCATAGGTGTCTTTGGGACCCAGAGGTGCAATCTCCTTGGTCACCAGTGCTGGGTGCTTCTGGTGTGTCCCTTGTGTGGTTTGTGTGTGCCCTCCTCTTTTAATTCAGCCTTGGTTACTATTTGCACATCAAGGAGAGGGACTGATCCTCAGGCTGATGGGTTGTGAGCACTGGCTGTGACCATAGTGCCAGAGCTGTGTCGCTACGGTTGATGCTGCAGAGCATGGTTTACTTTAGTGGGGCTCTGGTGCATGCTCAGTCTGCCTTTGGCTGTGTTGTCTCTGGAGGTTGCATGGTGATGCTCCAGCTGGGTCCAAGCTGGCCACCAGGCATGCTAGTTCTGGGACCTTATGGGAGGGGACCGGCTGCAGGCCAAGTTTAGCCACAGCCCATGCCATACCCAAGGCAAGCTGGTATAAGCCTTAAAGCAATCTGTGGATAACCACCACCTGCACTGAGCTTGGAGGGGCTTCGATAGGCCAACCTGCTAACTAAGGTCAGCTGCTGTGAATGCCAGGCTAGGAGAATACAGCCAGAGGTATATGACACACTGAAGCCAGATGCTGCATGTTTGACTTTTGTGAATGTTTGAGAGATTTTTATAGTGTTGGCAGCATGAGCTAAGACAGATTGTATGGACAAGTCATTGGAAGCTGCTTGGGTATGCCCCAAAGTTGGGTGGGGTTGAAGTCTTAGGAAATCACTAGGGTGGGGCCAATGAAAGGAGGAAGCTGGTTTGATGAAGACTCAGATATGGTGTCTGCCTGCATCTGCACAAGTAAGCTTCCCCTTCAGCTCTCACCCAGAAGCTAGACAACTCAGTTCCTCCTTATGTGTCCCTGGTGCCTTTGGTGCTGGAGCTCAGAGTGAGTGAGTCCATCAGCATGTAAGTAATCTATGTATGGGCCCTTTCACAAGAACTCCTGGGACTGTAGCCGCCCTCTGGTTCACTCAGCCACAATTTTCACTGGTTTTCACATCCAGAAGTTATGGGGACTTCTCTCTCTGTCACTGGAACCCTGTGCTAGAGGTGTGCTGTGGGGCTGGGACCCTTTGCTCCTCCAGTATGGCCTCTACAGCTAAGCTATCCCTCCTAATTTACAACGGCCACACTCTGGTGAGGGATCAGTTCTTTTCATGTCTTTGTAGCTTCTACTAGTCTCTAGGTGGCTTCTTCTGTGTGTCAGTAGTTGTAGGGCTCCGGTTCAGCTGACTTCAGGTGATTCTCAATGATGGTTGTTCAGTAATTTAGTTGTAATTGATGTTATATATTAGCTTTTATCAGTAGTAATATTGCACTTGGAAATTCACCAACTATAGAAAATAATTTACAAATGCTTACAGCTGAGGAGATCTTAGCAACAATGGAAAAAGTGGTAATAGATATTATGGCTATTGGATAACTTATTTTAATTGTAAAATATACCTTTTAAAAATCAAGTATAACCACTTTGGTTCAAATGGGCAGAAGACCTAAAGTGCCACCAACTTAGTTTTTCAGAGAGACCCACCTTTAAGACACTTTTGAGGAACTTTCCATGCCATTAAACATCAAAGACTGAGCACCATTATTAAAGGCCAAATTCTTATTAAAAATAGGACTCCATCATCCCAGAAGCAAATGTAACAGTTTGTGATTATACAAGTTTGGGAGAAAGAAAATCAGAATTACTTTCATGGTCATTGTATCATAATACCAATGGTGAAGCATATGTGAATTATCTAGAGACATCTTTATTTCAGCCCTTTTAAATTTGAGTAGAATTACACATTAAATTCTAATTGGATAAATATCATTAAAATTCTAACTCAGCAATGATTCAGGAGCGTAAATTACATGAACTTACATGGCTGGCATACAAAAGCAACAGTTAGATATAAGAAGAAATCTCAGTCACATGAATATAATTTCTTTTCCCCCTAATGGCCTAATGAACATATATTTTATTTTATTACTTAAATTCATTTTTGTTTTTTTTTTACTTACTTGAAGAATTAATTGAAAATTATAGTACTTTTACTTTTTCTTTTTCTTCTCTTACCAATCCCAGTATGTCAATAACATTTTCATATTTGTTACATAAAAAGAATATTTTATGTGACAATTGTTTGTTTTTGTGTTGCATGTAATATACAGCGAACAAACTAAATGCTAATTGTTCAACGAGTTTCATGTGCTTTCTTTTTGCTTCCTCTCTTAAACTTGCTTTTAGCAATTATTATATAGGTTATGCTTTTTGAGCCTTAGGAAACTCAAGTAGGACTTTATTTTTTCCTTTGAATTTGGGAGTTTAACTACATGCACATAACAATGTACAATCCATCTTCATGCAAGTAGGTTAAAAAAGCAATGTGCCTGAAGGGCTGTTTTATGGCATTATTTAGTTTTATATCTTTGCAATCAACACTACACAGCTAACATGGCCATGTAAATTCATGAGGGATTTTTCCACTAAAACCCAAGATCACCTGCTTTTGAAGATCAGAGTGATAAAAGTGACACTCTTTCTACAACAGCACTAAACAATGCACACAGCCTCTTTAAAAAATATATTGATTCTAGCTTTGAAATTATATCATTGATTTTTTTTTTCAAATTTGGATTTCTAATGCTAATTCTAATGAAGAGTTTTTGGAGGAGCTTTTCTATTAGCTATTCACATTTATTTCTTTTTAGAGAATGTTTTCTAAAGCATTAAAAAGATTTCAAAACTTGTTTTGCTTTCAATGGCTAAAGTTAGCTTTCTCAGGCATCACACTTATTCATATAGGACAGGTGAATGGGCATCTTCTATGTTTTTGTGTCCATAAGAGACATTCTATAATATATACTACAAAATAGACTGATGACATTTTAAAATCTCAACTGGCCAACATATTTAGTGAGATTTCTTTCTTGTTTTTTTTTTTTTTTGGAGGAGAGCTTGTGACTGCCTTTATCTCCCTTCTCTTCAACTTTCTTCATACTAACATTTTTTAATTAAAAAATAAAATGTATACAAAATGAAGCTCATGTTCACTTAACCGTGTTTTTTTTTTT
>PVKE010011364.1:0-40450 GCA_004027555.1 Craseonycteris thonglongyai | reverse complement strand
TAGGTATGGGCTTCATCATGCTCTAGCTGAGCTCCATGAAGGAGGAATTATTTTTATTTTCTGAGGATCCCAAATGAGTTGTCAAAGGATGCAAACAAGAAGTAGAACAAGAACAACTTACATGCCTGGAAGGCTCTTTGATGAGCAACCAAGGAATGAGCACTCCTGTGCACATCGGTAACCGATTTTTAAAAAGGCAGCTGTGAAGCTGGCTCCCTCCTTCCCTCTGGAATGAGGCTGAAGAGGGCAACACTCCCTTGCCAGTGCTTCCCACCATCAGGTGCGGAGTGGGACTGTGCAGGCCTCACCACAGGCATTGCAGTAAATCAGATAGCGTCTCTTCTGGAAGAAGGCCAAGCTTCCCTTAAAGATGTTATGGACAGCTTCCTGGTAGCTTAGAGAGTAGGGATCTATTTCATTCATTTCTAGGAACATCCCTCAAAACGAGACTTCTTTTTTTTTTTTTTTTTCCTTCAGGAGGGCTGGGTATTGGAATAACTTCCTGCTGAAGTTATAAAGGGAAAATAAAAGCCCTAGCCCCATCCCTCCCCAGACTCTGATGATTGGAAAACTGATTCTGGACCATGATTCATACAGTGAGGTTCGTCTTGACTTTCACTTTCTTCTCCATTCTTTTCTTCCTCCCCTTTCAAATTAAAGAATCTCAAAATTTGTAGTTGGATAAAGGTCAATATAAAATAAAGCAAGATTTCAGGGTAATCCAAACAGTGTCATGTTTATCCAATAGAAACAGTGATCGTTGAGGCAGAATGGACTCCTGGGTAATTCATAAGTGAACATAATTTATTTGATTGATATTGATGTGTACAGGAGAAATCTAGACCAAATTACTGGTTACATAGCCCTATGGAAAAATCGTGATCTGCATTGACTGGCAAGTCTGGATTCGAGTCCTAACCCCACTATCAATTAGCAGTGAGAAAGTGGGTGAGCCTCTCCAAGCCTTGAGTGTCGCTCTAACATTTAGATAATTTTTTTTTGTAGTGTTATAAATCCTTCATGAGACAATGCCAATTAAGTAATTAAACTAATAGAGTATTTTGTTTTCTATTGATGCTCTAACAAATAATTACAAACTTAGTAATATTAAATAGCACAAATGTATTCTCTTAACAGTTCTGTGGGGTGGAAGTCCAAAAATCTGTCTTGTGGGGCTAACATCAAGGGGTCAGCAGACATGGTTCTATCTAGAGACTCAGGAGAGCTCATTTCTTGCCTCTCCAGCTTTTCTAGGCTGTCACCTATCATTCCTTAGCTTGTAACCACGTCTCTCCAACCTTTGCTTCCATCATCACGTTGTCTTCTCCCCTCTCTAATGTCCTACCTTCTACTTAATAAGAAACTTTGTGATTACGTGGAACCCACCAGGATGATCTACCCTTCTCAAAACCATTAACTTAATCTCATCTATGAATTCCATTTTGCCATATAATGTAATATATTCACAAGTTCTGGGAATAGTATGGAGCGGTTATTCAGCCTACCACGGGTATTTAGCATAGGTATTGGCACAAATAGGCATGCGACAAATTTAATTCCATCTCCTCTTCTATAAAAATTGGAGGTGAGGTGGACCTCATGGTCCTTTCTCCTACTCTTCATAACCTTGAAAACATTTCTCAGAGGTCCAGAAAGAAAGACTGAAGGGATCCTCCACGAGTAAAATTAAGAAGTCTTAAAAGCGTTAAGAAAATCTTAAAAGTCTCAATTCGTATATGTCTTTCCTCCTTTAGTGACCTTTTTAGGGTCTGGTATGTTTTATGTATCTGAGTTATGTTTATAAAGCATCGGGGGGGAAATTATGTAGTCAGTTATAAGTATAAAACCATCATGAGTGAAGAGGAATTTGTTCACTAACGTGTTCTGAAGGTAGTTACAGAAAAGCCGCCTGGATTTTGAGAATGAGAGAATCGTCTTAGTGGTTAGAGTTCGTGAGAATCTGCAACTTGTGGTGTGAGGGAGTTGGAACTGCTAGGTATTTTCAGCTTCTGATTTAATATTCTTTCAAATTGCACTGACATCATAATCATTTATCTTCAACAAAACCAGAGGGAGGCCAAAATAGTTTCAGTTTTACTCTGTTTTAATGGTAAATTCCTATCTTTTTGCTGATGTCCTCTCCAGAGTGATCATTCATACTGCCATCTCATGAAATGAACCAACTAAATCAAAATATTTTTCATAGGGGAGTAGCCTCAGGAAGTAAAAGGAGCAGCATGCTGGACTTCTCATGCTGGGCTATTTTTGGATGGCCTTCTTCAAAGATCAATTTAAAGCTAACTTCTACAAAGAAGTTTTCTTCAGTGAGGCAGAAAAATATACAGAACCTCACACATACTTAACAAAAGTAGTCAGCTGACCACACCTGACTTAACTGTAAAAAATACAGAGTTTATTCTCCATATTGTAATAACTACCAGGAGCAATAATTAAGGGGATAGTGCATGATTTATTAACTCATGTGTTTATTTATTATTTCATAAAAAATCTTGGAATATGTACTGTTTTTTCACTTATTCATTTAGTCATTTATTTTTCCATTCTTTATTCTTCCACCCTTCCTGCTTACATCTTTCAAATTGAATCAAGTTGTATATTTATTAATTCACTCATTCAACAAGACTGCATTGAACACCTTATCTCTGCTCATATTGTGTTGGGTACCAGAGAGTCAAAGGTAAATCAAATATACATATGCTCCAGCAATCCATCTCTTGGCCCATCCTCAGAACACTTAGAGAAGGGAACATAGGAACAGAAGTAGAATGTTTTGTTGATGTTCCACTAATGATCCCCTTGAATTTAGCCAGGTCACTTGTGATAATAGAGATAACATTGTGTTGCTTATTGGAAATCTGACTCTAGATCATCCAGGCTTGTGGGGCTGCATCCTCAATTATTGTATCTTCATTGACCATTATAAGATATCTTTGTTGACTCCACTTGGTGGAGTGTTTGTGCTCAAAATCTGTGCTACATGTACAATTCTGTAATTAATGACTAATTACGTTACTAACCGCCAAAAAATGTGGATTATTCCCAGTCAGTGTCACTGTGGAAGATGTCATATGGTACTACCTCACACTTCACTGACTGACAAAGAGGGAGCCTTAAATCTGGTTTGAAATAGGAGTGTCAGAACTTCTCTGTACTCCTAAGCAAGATCAGTGTAACTGTCACTAGAACAACAGCCTTTGGCTTTGTCTTCTCAGACTTAACCTTCACTGTAATGATGTATAGCTAAAAGAGCCTAGACTTTGTAATTTTGGCCCTCCAAACAAAATCAGTCCATTATGTGTATTTTCGAAATCTGATTCATTTCTATCCCACCCTACCCTATTTCTCTTTCTACAGTCTTTCTGCTTTTTCTTAGTATTCAGATTGATCCATGATCTCTTCTCGGTGTTTTGACTTAGACCAAATGCAGGCTGGTCCATGAAATTTCTTACTTTTTCAGATATTTTAAATTTCCACTTTTTTGCTCCTATCTTTACAAGTCAATTTTTTCTTGCTTGTCATCTTTCCATTATTTTTTGAGAAAAGAATAACTAATAACAGAATGTAAATTTTTAAATATAGTTTATTTATCATTCTCCTCCCTACCTGTCTTCCAAAAGCTTGTTAGAGTTAAGAGAATTATGGGGTTTTTTTGGTGTTTTTTTTTTAATGTCTTCCATTACTTCTGACCCTAATGTTGAATTGATGAATCTATGAAGAGGCTATTTGAAAGCCTTATTGATATCTGATTATATGTCTCTATAGCAATGAACCATTGATTGCATTACAGAATTTCTTGTCCTCTGAAACTCTTGCACAGCTAATGTCAGGGGTCCTTTCCCCACCTCTCTTTGCTTCTCAGTTTCTCTCATTTGCAAAAAATACTTGAACTTTTGTGTGAAGCTACCAGTGACCATTAATAGTGGGGTGTGATAAAAATATGTGTTTGAGGATGAAAAATTATGATCCTCATTTTGGAAATAAAGTAGATAGGGATACTAAGAAAGGAAATTAGAGCCCATCAAAACACAGAAATGGAAACCCTAATTCCTAGAAGTATGGCATTGATTAAACATAAATGATGTCCCCAGAACTTATAAATGCTTTTCATATACTAAGTTAATTCTCTTAATAACCCCATCTTATAGGTATTGTATTCCCAATGGAACACGGAGACATGCATGTTAAGTAATTCTGTCCAATGTTGCATGGCAAGTGTGAAGACATAATTAGGATCTAGATATTTGACTCTAAACACCATAATCATTAGGTAATATGACCATAAATAGAGAGAATGAAATAACATGATTATTTCGACTATGCTTAAAAACTTTTAGTGTGAGAATGGGTGCCTATGTGGATTATGGGAATGTAAGTTATAGAAGAATAAGTACTGGCATAAATTCTGTTTCTATGTTTTTGATTAAGATAGCATAGAAAATAAACTTAGTTCCACATATTTAAATATCTAATTCAGAAAAACCAAAAATGAGTGAGTGACTTGCAATGGTCTTTGCCACCGCCCGGATGTTGGGTGGATGTGATAATGAGACAATCCATTTTGTTTGGAAAGCCAGTAATAGATAATGGGGAACCAATTAATCACAGAATTTCTAGTTTGAAATATTTATTTTGGTCAATCCCAGCCTTAAAATCGTTTTCTTTTAAGTCTGGTCAAATATATTTACCTAGAAAAGACTAGTTATTTTCAAGTGAGGTGCAATACAAGAGATAACAACAAACTGGAAGAAATCATTACTAAGGCATTTCTTACCAGTCCTTTCTGCAAATTGTATGTGTGTGCACATAAGCACCATTCATTTGGCTTAATTGTCTAGGATTTTGTTTCTGCTTTGGAAGCTAAGGAATGTGTTGAATTTTGGAATTCCTTTCATGTGGAAAGAATCCAGCTCCTAAGGACTGTTGACGATGGACAAACACTCTGCACACAAACATCACAAGCAGGACTTCCATTTTAGGTTTGCATAAGTAACTCCTACAGAATCACCCAAACACAGTCTTTTCTGTGAATATGACAAGAGCTTCTTGGGTCAAGACATAAACAATTGACATAAATTTCACTTTAATTAGTTTAAGTGTATTTTCCCAGGGCATGTAACTTGCTGAACAGTCTTCAGTATTTGCTGTGTTGGGGTATCAGATACTGTTTTCCTCACTTTGTGTTTGAATGAAATTTTCTAAAAAATTACTTTGTGCCATAGAAGAGCCATGAAAACAAAAGTTGTGTCACAAATTTTTATGTTATTGACACTTACTGACACCTAGTTATCAGTGGAAAGATGGTTGAGTGGATAGACGCCTGAACAAATGATACGTGAATTAAATGCTTTTGTCTAGATTTAGAGTGAAATCAGTGTCTTTTTATGAGACTCATCAGCCCCCAAATATTTTGTTCCTATTCAAGATGGTTATTAATTTTGTAAACATGATCAATACACATTTTCGGAGCAGGAAACATGTTTAAATGTTCTATTTCATTAACAATCCAAATAGGACATGAGAAGAGTTGTTAATTAGGAGCAACTGTGAAGGTATTAGAGGTGGATTTGGGCATATGTTGCCAGAGGAAATTGAAGTATGATTTTATGTTGTTGTTTCTTTTATTGTGTTCCTTTTCTTTCTTTAATTTTAATGTCCTATTACTATCCTACCCAAAAATGTTCAATGGCTTCCCATAGAGCTATAACAAGATCCCAACCTGGCTGAGAAAGCTGTACTTAACCTTGTCCCTGTCTACGTCATTGGCTATTCCATATCCTACCAAGCTCCACATTCTCTCCTCAGAGCTTTTGCACTGGCTCTACCCAGAAGTCTCCTCCCTCATCTTTACTTTGCTGTATTTTGATTTGTCTTTGAGTCTCAGGTTCATTAATTGCTCAGAGAGGCTTTTGCTGAACACTTTACAAATTAATCCCCAGTCATTCAGTGTTATATAGTCCTATATTAATTCTCTGCATAAATCTTAACTTGTTAGAGATGTCACATGTTTGCATCCCAGCTGACACTTCAGCCATCTCAGTCTGGACACTGAGTATGTAGATAAAGAAGCTATCTTGGTCATGTATCCAGGCCCTACTGTTTATCTCGCAGGCTTTCAAGTCATCCCATGGAACATAGAGCCTGCTCCGTTCTGCCTTTTCAGAATTCCTGACTTATAATTCCTGTGTTTGTTACACAGCAATTTAAAAAAAGGAAACACACACAGATCACCGTCTGGAGTGTTCTTGTTATTGGTATGCTTTTAAAATTCTATCTGCCTACAGAAATGTCAGTTCCACAATGGTGTGAACTTTGTTTTGTTCATTACTATGTTCTTCATTCATTGCCTGACACAGAGGAGACGTTACACAAATATTTGCTAAATAAACAAACTATTTGTTAACTGAGCTGGATAATTTTATGTTTTTTGATCTCATCAAACCCATTTGATAATTCCATTTAATATTATCTCTATTTTCCAGTTAAAGTATGTATTCAAAGTTTGAATGGTTTTCCCACATTCCAGAGGTAATAAATCGCACAAATAGAATATGAACTACTTCTGATTTGACCTCTTTTGTCATAATCTTACAAAATAAGTTGTATTAAACTGTTCTCCAAATAGAGCTTCCACTTTAAAAGCTACAGTAAAGGGTGTAAGAGCACAGAATCTGGAGCCAGACCACCATGGTTCAAGGCCTAACTTCTCCATATTTTAGTGGCATAACCTTGCCTCAGTTTTCTAATTTCTCAAATAAGAGTTATAATTCTTCCTAATAGCCAGGATAGTTTGAAGATTGAATAAGTGAGTATATTTAAAGCATTTATACCAGTGCTAGGCACATGCTAATTGTATTATATGATTTTAATGGATGGTTCAATACCTTTCTCATAATAGATACTACAATAAACTATTTGCCACCATTTTATAATTTTATATGTAAAATAATTATATATATTTATAAAGTGAATGATTGTAAGTATAAGTACAGGTGTTCTATTTTCTGACACATGTGGCCTACATGAATGTTGTGATATTTTTGTTGTTATTGTTTTTAACAAGGAAAAAGTTTTCTTTGCAATTTCATGTTATATAACTTGACTTGGAGACCACCTTGTAGATGATCTCAGTCAACTCCCTTATTTAATTATGGAAGAACACTGAGGACAACAGACGTGTGAGCTCACATTTAAAGTAACACAGGCAATTACTACCTGAGTCTGAATAGGAACCACGGTGCCCCAAGTCCAATTCTGGGGCTTTCCAGTTTCACCATGTCAAAGCAGTACCAACATGTCATTGTTGATGCAGAAAAGTTATACCAATTAACTGGTTATCAAAACGTGTGCAGTATCTGCTTATTCCTCTGTGCAACAGTAAGAAACTCGACAGGTGCACCTCAAGAGCCTTACATTCTACTCACTGTCAGTAATAGTGGTAATCATTTTCCAGAGCAAGGTTGAGAAATCCTTGATGCTTCTAGGTCAATCTCAGTTCATGAGAGACAGCCCATACTTAGAAGAAAGTAAAGCTGTTGAAGAATATGAGATAGATTTTAAAGAGTGTGCCTTCTCTGATGCCTCCGCCTGTAATTAGTGGCCTGAAGCTACTGGCCACAGCAGTGTGGGCCTTCCTACAGCCCACAGTAGTCTTCCTTTTTTTAGGAAGAGCTATATAAGGCATGCAAACCACACAGCTTTCCTTCGAAGCAGTTTGAACTTTCGTCAGTATCATCTTTTATCTGTCTTTCACTTCAGACCCTCTGAGAAGAGAGCTTATTAAAGAGAATCAAAGAAAGCTTCTGCTGTTACAATTTCCCAGACAACTTTCTGGAATTCTTAAGCATGGAGCCAGATTCCTGACAGGCATGATGTGGTTTGCACTGCTGTGTTGTCCGATGTTCTCTCCATAATGTCCTCAGGCTCTGTGGACAGAAGCCAAACAGAGTTATCACCTCTGCCCTGTGTTTTCAGGAGTTCAGGATTCATACTGCCCTTATTATGAACATAATAATCTCTTCCCTTAAAGAATATTTGAGGACTCATAGGTAAACACAAATAGACAAACTACCTCTCTTTCTCCATTTTCAACAGAACTCTCAAAATCATTCTACTTTAACATAAGAACTTCTGAAGTTCTTGCAATAACTTCAAAAATTTGGATTACCCTTTTAATTATAATCACATCAAGAAACGCATATGTCAATATTGCCAGGATGGTCATTGTCAAAACTAAACACAGAATTTTTAGATGACAGCATTATGAAAATAGACCACTATCAAGGAAAACAATTTTCTCACAAATACCCTTCTTCTAAACTTAGTGTGAGAGTGTTATTTATTGTTGAAAATGCAAATCAGCTTAAAGATAGACTTCAGTCACACTTCTTGGTTGTGTTCAAGAAAAAATTATTCTGGTTAATTTAAGGGAAAAAATGGAGGAAGTGAAGAGAAAGGCTGAGGAATGTTCTTCTGTCCATGATCACAGTCACAGGAAAGTAGCAATGGCCTATATGGGTATTATCAGTGAAGACCTTCCTATGTGTGGATACAATTCTATGTGCATATACTCATTCAACCCTTGAGTCAGTATTAAGAGATAATGATTATGTTTATCCCTCTTTTGCCTCAAGAAATTGAGGCAAAGTTGTTAAAGCTCTTGCCCAAGGACATGAAACTATTCAGTGGTAGAAGGGGAACAGCAGTAAAATCCCTGCTAGGAGAATCCTTTGTAGGATGTTACTCACCATTTGAAACTTCTCTCACTACCATCTTGCTGCCACTAAACACTGGACGTTGGTTGACTGTTTGTACGGCTTGTTTCAGATTCAAAATTTGAGGGTAGACATCTCACAACCATATTGTGCCTTCCAGAAGATTAAGAAGCAAGTATCCAGTCTTTGATGGTGGGACTCATACAATAATACATTTCTCAAAACTAGGAAAGAAGTTCGGATGCTTAGCAGCCAAAAGAGACTAACAGGCGCTGTTCTCTATTATAGGAACTACTAATAACCTTGGATGAAAAATCTTAAGTCCTACTTAAAGACCACCGTGCAATTTGGTGAAATTGCAACTGTGGAGAACATTAATTGATTACAAATGTAAATGACCTTGTTTCTAAAAGATACCATTTTTGAATTCTATTCCAAGCATGAAGAGTTTATAATCAGTAAAAAGAAAACCTGAAAAGAATAATTGTATGCTTTGAGTAAGTTATTTAAAATCTGTTGAGAACTAATATTATGGGACTTTGATTCTAATTCATAGCAGTTTTTTTGGTATAAACTTGAACATTAGATAGTTAGATAGTACAAGAGGTGAATGGAGGAAAAGTGCTGAGAAAAAGAACAAGTGCAGATTTTTGCCGTAGAATGCTTCTGACATGCCCAGTTACTGCATCACAACTTCAGGTTTCTTAATCTTGGCAATAGAATAAAGTCCTCAGCAGAAGGACTTTTTTCAAGTCCAAAAACATGACACTTCAGAACTCTAACCATAACTTTTTTTTTTTTTTTTATGTCTACGGGATTTACAGTGTTTGCAGATGGAAGTAATTTAATACCGTGGTGATCTTTCATCTAGCCTGTTTCCTTTCAGTGACCTTATGTTTACTATAAGAAAACACCAACAAGGTGTCTGATTTCTTCATGGAAAAATGGCAAGTATTTAAAACAAAAGGATTTTGTCCAGCAGAATCATAAATCTTTCACTGTTTCTGTAATTTGACAAAAAAAAAGGCTCATTTGTTTCATGAAGCGTGTTTGCCTCCGAGACAAGGCCAATTTGACTTTCTCGTAAAAATTGCATTTTTTGAGGTGGGGGATAATAGCAGTAGAATAAAAAGTTTCTGTTCTATCTATGGCAGGAGAATCAAATCTTTACATTTCCATGGCTTTACCTCAAATTGTCCCTAAGTTATCATTTTGGAAGAAAACGCCAGAATTCTTTCTGGCATGTCCCAGGATGCTTTGAAAATAATAGCAGGTTGTTTGTGGCCTTCACACATCTTTGCTTTAGCGTGTGTGGCTCCTGTTGATTTTAAAACCTGTTCTGCACCCCAGAAGGCAGATTCTTTCTGGGATGAGAGAAGCTCTCAGTAACCACAGTAACACACCTTCCTAGGGAATCTTCCCATCAACATTTAATAGGTTGAGTCATAAATAATGCAATGAAATCTTTCAGTAGACCAGGAGCTGCAACTGGAACACTCAGGAAATGGATAACAGCTGCCTTGAAGGTATTGAGATGCAAGATACCTTCTCCTATTGGAGGCAATTTTTTCTGATAAGACAGAGAACTTGAATCTGGAGTGTTCATTCTGTTTGCACCACAGATCCGGGAGATGAAAATGCCAAATACTAGAGTGGATGCAATACTACATCCAAAGACATGATAAACTCTAGAGGGTAGATTTGGCTTCTGCATATAAATAACTTTCAGGAATTATTTACAAATAGGTTTTTGGATATTAAGTGGGTCCTTGAGCAGGGTGAAATATATTATTTTAAATAGCAGTTGTGTGTTGAGTACCTAATGCATGTCGAAGTGTTGTGATCCTTGGAAGTAGAATAGGGAACGAAGCACTGGGGAGATAGAGACAAGGAAGAAGCATTGTGGAAGCAGGTATTTGAGAATCGACAAGGAATGAGTTAAGTAGATAGTGGGGAAGGTAAGGAGAGGGTCTCATGTAGAGGCATAGCTCAGGCAAGGACTTAGATGTGGAGAAATCATGGGGTATTTGAGAACTGAAATTGCTTCAATATGTTGGTCTCTGGCCAAAAAACATTCATTCAACATTCAAAAATATCTATCTTTTGGTTGTTACGATATAGCAGGAACTTCTCCATGTGTTTAGGGTATGACCATCAGTGAACCAGAGAATGTTTCTTCTCCTTATGGAGCATATTACACAATCTATCCTCATGGTCCCCTCTTTCCTCCTCCCATATTTATGGTATAGGGAAGAGGGTGATTATATTGCAACAGCAACCACTGAAAGCCTATTGTCTTAAGGCTTTGGAGTGGTAGCAAATTATCTACTTTGGGGAAGCTGGGATGGCTCAGTGGGTTAAGCGCTCACTTTGCAGCCCTGGGGACCTAGGATCGAATCCTGGCCCCGGCCCATGTGGACCCATATGCTGAACTGGGGAGTGCCCCCAGTTCAGTTCTTACCAGGGCAAGACCCCAGCCCAGTTCCTGCCCTGTGTAGCCCCACGCCCACCTGTGGAATGAAACTATGTGGAAAAACCAATGATGTGCAACTATGGAGACTGCTCTGGGCCTTCTCCCTTCTCTCTGTCTCTGTCTCTGTATCTCTCTCTCTCTCTGTCAAAAACAATAAAAAAAATTATCTACCTTTAATTTGTCTCAGCGGATGTCCAGCATCAGCAAAAATTAACGGTGCCCCCAAATGTGTCAAGTATTATGCTGGTTCCAGGTGTAAAAAGATGAACTTGAGCTATGGATTCCATCAAATTCCAGTGAGTTATTTTGTAGATATTGACAAACTGATTCTAAAGTTTATATGGAAAGGTAAAATACCCAGAATAGTCAACACAATATTGAAGGAGAAGAACAAAGTTGGAGGACTGACACTATGAAGTACAACACTTACTATAAAGCTATAGTAATCAAGACAGAGTGGTATTGGGCTACCAGGAAAGCTCAGCATTTGAGTGCTTGCCTCATAATCATGAGGTCCAGTGTTCAGTCCCTGGTCACAGCCCATGCAAACCCACATGCTGAAATTTGGCACAATTGGTAACCACTGTGGCTCATCAGCAAAGGTTCTTGCCTTTCATGCTGGAGGCCTCTGGTTTGGTTCCTGCACCACGTGGTCATACATCCACCTGCTTGGAATGAAACCATGTCACAACTAATGATATACAACTATGTAGACTGCTCTGGGCCCTCTCCTATTCTCTCTCTCTCTCTCATTTTCTCTCAAAACAATAAAATAAATCTTAAAACAACAACAACAACAAAAAACAGACAGTGTGGAATAGATCAATCGATCAATGGAAAAGACTAGAGCCAGAAATAGTAGGCCCACACAAACATAGTTTACTGATCTTTGATAAAGGAACAAAGCCAAACCAATGGAGAAAATTTGATGCTTGAACAACTGGACGTTGCTTTCCAAAAGAAAAGAAAAAGAGAAAGAAAAAAGGAAATGTAACCTAGGCACAGACTTTACATCTTTCACAAAAATTAACTCAAATGGATCATGGACCTAAGTGTGAAATGCAAAAACTATAAAATTCCTAGAAGATTACATAGGAGAAAATCGAGGTGACCTTGGGTTTAGTGATGACTTTTTAGATACAACACCCAAAGCACGATCCACAAAAAACAATGATTAAATTCGACTTTATTAAAATAAAAAATAAAAAAAACTTCTGTTCTACAAAATGCTTTGTTAAAAGAATGGAAAGATGGGCTACAAGGTTGTAGACAATCTTTGCAAAATACTCATCTGATAAAAGGCTGTTATCAAAAATATATAGAGAACTCTTACATTCAACCAGAAGAAAATAAATAACTGAAATAAAAATGAGCAAAATATCTGAACAGACACTTCACCAAAGAAGACATGAGTATACAGACGGCAAGCATATAAAAAAAAATAGGAAAAGATGTTTAACATAACATGTCATTAGGAAATAGCAAATTACAACAGCAGTGAGATGCTACTACACACCTAGAATGGTGAAAATTTGAAACACTGACACCACCAAATTTTGGTGAAGATGTTGAATGACAAGGATTTTCATTTGTTGCTGGTAGGAATACAAAATGGTATAGCCACTTTGGAAGACTTTTTTTGTAGTTTCTTATAAAACTAAACACAGTCTTCGCATGCAATCCAACAATTGCAATTCCTGGCATTGACCCAAATGAGTTGAAAACATACCTGCACAAAAACCTGCAACAAATGTTTATAGAGGCCTTATTTCATGACTACCCAAATTCGGAAGTAGTCAAGATATTCTTTATTATGGGAATGGATAAACAAACTGCGGTATATCCAACAATGACATATTATTCAACAGAAATGAGCTATCATACACCACAAAACCATGCAGAAGAAACTTAAATGCTTATTGCTAAGTGAAAGAAGCCAATCTGGAAAGGCTCTATACTGTACAATTACAACTACATGACATTCTGGAAAAGGTAAAACAATGGTACAGTAAAAAGATCAGTGAGGGAAGCCAGGATGGCTCAGTGGGTTAAGCGTTCACTTTGCAGCACCAGCAACCCAGGATCAAAACCCGGCGCCGGCCCGTGCAGACCCATGTGCTGAACTGGAGAGTGCCCCCAGTTAAGTTCTCTCTCTGTCTCCATCTCTGTCTCTGTCTGTCTCTCTCTCTCTTTCAAAAACAATAAAAATTAATTAATTAATTTAAAAAAAAAAGATCAGTGGCTAAAGAGGCTCAAGTGTGAGAGGAGGGATGCATAGATAGAATGGGGGGATTATTAGACAGTGAAACAATTCTCTACCATAATGCAATGGTAGATACACGTTATTATATATTTGTTAGAACCCAGAGAATGTGTGACAGAGATTGTGTGAAGCCTAATGTAAACTATAGACTTTGGTTGATAATTGTGTCAGTGTTGGTTCAACCAAATGTTCCACACTAATGGGGAATGTTAATGGTGGGGGAGGCAGTGTGTGTAGGAAGGGGAGTGGGAGTATGCTTTCCACTCAATTTTGCTGTGAACATAACTCTAAAAAGTGGTCTATAGTAATTTTACTATAACAGAGAAAAAAGAATGAGGAATTATCCTAAATCTTGTAGAGCTCTGGTGACTCAGGATGTCTGCCTGTCTGTCTCTCTCTTTCTACCCACCTATCTATCATCTATGGATCTATTTATATATTTATGTGTCTGTGTAAAATTATGATGTGTGTTATATTTGAGGGATAAAGGAAATTCTATGTGAACACAGGAAGCATAATTCATATATGACTTTGTGGATAACCAACAAAAAGCTAAGAATAGTAAGTAACATTTGTATTGGACCATGAAGGATGAATAAGAGGAGCCCACCAGGTTAAAAATGGTAGAAAGCAGATAAATATCCTTAAGCATGGTGAGGAGACACAAAAGTCATTCTAGAAAGTGTAACTAGAGCATATAGTCTATGAGAGAAATCAGGAAGAGATAAGTTGATTATTAGTCTGGAGCCAAGCTGTGCAGGGCCCTCTAGCTACCATGTATTGAGTGTCCACACCAAGCAGGCACTGTGTGAGGCACTACTCATGCCACCTGCTGCAAGAACTTACAGTGCTTGATTTTACTAAAGAGGTCACCGTGCTCAGGGAAACACACTAACTGTCCTGAGTCTCTGGGCTGTAAGTCTTGCCAAGGAGTTCAGGGAGCCAACAGGGCTGATGAAAGGTGATGCTGCATTTGCCCTAATAGCAGAGATCGCCCTGGGGTGCTTTTTCAAATTGCCAGAGAATTGCTCTCCATGTCCTAACTCCAACACAGCACAGAGATGCAGGTCCTCCCTTTGGGCTGGAATGCCTCTGGTCCTTAGATACTGAAGGACTAAATAGAAACAGGAAATCACAGCTGTATAGGCAGCAGTGATATTGCAGAGGGTGTGTGTGTGTGTGCATGTGTATGTGTGCATGTTGGGGGAATAGATTGGTGAAGACCCTCTACTCCTGGTGAATAAGTCATATAGGGAGAACTTGTGGGGTGAGGGTGGGGGTTCCTTTGTCTGAACCCCACTCCACTCCATGGTAGCAGTAGATGAGATCCTTCCATTCTCACTGTTCAGAGGACAGATAAGGTGTTTGGCTATCTCATGAGGTGACATTGGTGCCTCTTATCATACCAATAGTGAGCATTTGAGAAGTCTTTTTTTTCTATGGGCCATGTATTCAATCTAATTTTTACCAATCAATGGGATGGAACAAAACTGAGACACTAGTTCAGGGGATTCAGCTACAAATAGTAACAAGAGAAACAAACTTCTTGACTCCAAAGCCTTAGTCATTCTGAGACACTAACCTGTGATATTGGATCAACTCAGAAGTATTTTGCTGAATATTTAATCTGGTATTAATTTTTTTCAAGATGTTTCACAGAAATTGTTCCAATTATAGGTTTCTTTGATTGTGAATGAATATACTCACTCAAACATTCAGTCACTAATTCAGAAAACATTGACTTGGATTCAAATAATATTGAATGCTTTTCTCCCCGCACTGGGTTGTGAGTTTTAGCCGTGCAAACACGATGTATAAATAGCATGCAATGTGCTGTCTGGTGTATATTAATGCTTACTAAATATTTGTTATATAAATTAGTCTCCTCTTACACGGCACTTTCCTAGAAGCTATGCAGATGTTAGGCAGCAGCTTCTGGTTACTGTCTCTTTATGTCAGAAGAGTTGAGAGCCTAAAAGACTCAGCATACACAGCACGTACAAACTGTCCGTCTGTCCAGGTGATCCCACCTGAGGGCTTCGCTGCACTTCCATTCCTTTGCCTAAACCATGGACTTTCTCTCATTGGTCTTCTTTCTATCCCTGTTCCCCTGATAAACTTCTTTTCTTTTTCTCTCTGTCTTTTTCCTTTTTTTGTCCTCATAATTTAATGTTTCCTCAGCCCTAGTTGCCCTTCACAAATCACCTTTCACCTTCACTCCTGGTGCTCATTCTTGCTTAATCCTACTCTTGGCTCAATGCAACTGGCACTTGGAGGCTTGTCATTCTAATCTCCAGGATTTTAGGCCCTTCCTTTGGGGCAATGGGGATTTTTTTAGTTAGTGGGGACATAAAGATGTTCTGACAGCTCCACTGTGTGCGGACATCTTCTAAAATTATTAATAATACAAATAGAGTGTTTGAATGAGCTTATTTGACATATAAATGCATGCCTTTGTCACTGAGGTCCCCGAGAGAAAAATATTTAAACAATTATGTCTACTATTTTAGAAAAAATAATTTTATGTCTATTTAAGGTATGAATCTTTAAAGAATAGTCTGATTCTTTGTTTTAAAATGCTTTCAACAAACTTTCAGTTGTATGTGGTGGTGGTTGCTTATATTGCTATCACAGCTAATTTTGTAAATAAGAACAAATAGCTTGGATTTTATGGAATTTATTTTAAAGTTGCTTATCATTTCTAAAGCAGGCCTAACTTTTTATTTTTGCACATAATTATTTAAATAGCCAAGTGAAATGTGTACATATGATTTATGGGACACTTACGAGAGCTGTTCTTTTTTTACAAAAATACCAGGGATACGAAGACCTTAGTCCATGACTGATTTAAGAAACATCTTCCAATGTTATAATTTATTGGGATAAGATAACATGAATTATGTTGTTTTCTCTGGGAAACCAGGCCGCTTTGAGGAGAAAACAGATTCTATGGCCAGCAGCCCACAGAAACTGAGTGGGCCTCTCCGGCAGGGCATGAAGGAGTTTGATCCTTGGTCTAATTAGGCATACTCCCTCTGGGACTCTGCTTAGAAGTCAAAGCTAAGGCTTGCCTTGTTTCCTCACGGTGATGGGGAAACCCATTTCAATTCAGCAGCCTTCCCTTGATTTAAACTCATTGGGTGACTTGGAAGCAATGGAGAGTGAGCTCAAAGGTCACAGTCTCAGGCTGCCAGTTAGAAGAATTGGCAGACTCCCGCTCCTAAGCTCCTTGGTCTAAAGAGGTTGAGGAAGAATCCAGAACCATATGGCCCAAACCCCAGGTGGCTCTCCTCCATGGCTCGTGGTTTCCCTGAAGTGTATTCCCAAGCTTGAGGCCTGCCAGCAATGCTGTGATGGCAGACACAGAGGCATGGTTTTGTATTAATAGCTGGTGGGGAAGAGGGGACAGGCAGTTCATTCGCAAAGTTGTGGGTGGTGTGCCTACCTGTGTCAGACATCCTCCTATGAAGGAGATGAAGATGCCATTGTCCCTGTGTGTAAGTAGCTTATGGTTTTGTGGTTTATTCTTCATTGTTGTTGAGCTGCCCATTGGTCTAATCCTTGTTTTATAAATAAAAGGGGAATTTGTCCAGAGATACTCTGATATAACAGTAGTACAGAAAGCTAGAAAGAGCACTGGATTTTGAGTCATGTGACTGTTTGATCCATGGTTTGACCACATACGAGTTATAGGTAAAAGTAATTAAGTAATTAAATACTTCTTGAACACTATGCCAGAGCTGTCTGAAAAATAAAAAAATCCATTCATTGTCAATAGAATGAGAATGGTTACATGGCAGGGTACTTCCCAGGCAACCCTCGTATGAGTATGTTTTCTTCACCTTACTAAATTTTAAGGATACTAATGTAAATAAGATATGGTCCCTGTTTTCATGATGTTTACTCTTATATAGTCTGAGTTTAACTTTTTCTCTTCTATTAAAAATAGTATTATAATAATTACTGCCTTTTCTATCTCATGAAACTATTTTGAGAATCTAATTTGATATATATATATGAACATGTTCATTGTAAGAGATTGTAACAAGTATATCTGGTAGTTTATATAGCTACATATGTTTAAGAAATTTTCAAGGTGTGGAGCATCCAAACTGGCACATTCTGGTATTTAAAAAAAAGAAAGAAAGAAAGAAAGAAAGAAAGAAGGAAGGAAGGAAGGAAGGAAGGAAGGAAGGAAGGAAGGAAGGAAGGAAGAAAGGAAGGAAGGAAGAAAGGAAGGAAGGAAGGAAGGAAGGAAGGAAAGAAAGAAAACACTGGTAAGAACTTCACACCATTGTTTTTTTTCCCCTTACAACAATAATTGCTGGACCAGAACATCAGCGTCACCTGGGAACTTAGTAGAAAGGCACATTGTTAGGTCCTACCCATCCCAGACCTAACTAATTAGAAACTTTGAGGGTGGGGTTCACATCCTGTATGTTGGTTAACAAGACTTCCATGTGATTCTGATACAAGCCATCAGGCCATCTTGTGTTTTTCCACCTAAACCATTATGTCTTTGCAAGGCTAGTATCATTCCCAACAGTTTTCCAAAGAACTCTTCAGGTGTAGAGTTTGGTATCAGAAGAAATAGAGATTTAAGTCAAGTCTGATTTGTGCACAAGTTAACTTCCCATTGCTTCACCTTTCATTGATCAGATTCATTCACCAAACGTTCACTGAACACATATTATATACCAGACATTACACTCAGTTCTTTTTTTAAATTCTCTGTTTCCCATGTAGCCCTGCCTTATTCAAATGACATGATATAAAAAGAAATCAAAAAGGTATATTCTGACATTGTCTTAAGACCTATCAGATAATATTACTCATTTTCTGCTCAAAAATCCATTTCCTTTTTTTTCCCTCTCTAATTTTATTGTCCATTTCCCTTCAGTAAAGAGCCAGAGGAGACAATGGGGCTAATAAGTTGATGCATTTTCCTTGTGTACACAGAGACTTGATTGAAAACTCTCCAAGGGAAGCCTGTCTTTGTTTTACTACAATTCCTCAATCACCTGGTGACCTTGAAGAAGGAACTCTAGCTTGAAAGCTGAGACATCTTAATGCCTGCCAAAAGCAAGAGGGACCTGCACTTTGGGATTTGGGGAGAGTTTATGTATGTGCAAGAACGTTCCCTTGATTATATTCTCTTCAGAGACCAAAACCAAGGCATTCAGAAACAGCTGCGTGGCGGGAAGCCACTGTGGTAGACTTCATGTTCAGTTAACTGGCTCTGCACAAACCTTTCTGAGAGGCGGGTTTCAGAGGGGCGGTTAGAAGACAGGAGGTGAGTGTCTAGAGTGCCTTTGGCATCCAGCACTTTGTCATTTCTCCCCATCCTTATAGAGCATGAGTTTGGGGAAAATACGTTGAAGTCTTGTTTTGTCCAGCTTCCTTTTTCCTGGTCTCCCTATGTCACATCTGCTTTCTCTCTGAAATTCTCAGTGCTTTCATGAAGGACAAAAGCAACCCAGTGAAACCGATACACACCATTCAGAGCCTGACGTAGTACATTTCCCTCCTAGGATGTCAGGTGTATATAGTGCCTAATTATTTAATGAATTCCCTTTTATCTGATCAGGAAATCACCCGGAGAAAGGTAAAGATTCATGCAGAAAAGGATACAATAATCAGCATCTTATACCATCTTCAAGTAATGTGGAAGCTATTTTGCTTACAGGGCAAGGGGATTGTAGTTTTCTGACTGTCCCTAATGTGATAGTAAAAGGATGCATAATAGAAGAAAAATGAAAATTTACTAGTTAATATGTTATTGCTAAATAGCAAGTCATTTTCGTTCCAGAGGAATCTATCTCTTCTGAAAAATGATAGCAATAAATGTTCACTATGCCTTGTTTTTTGCAATTTTCAACTAGCAATTAACTCAGTTTACATTATAATCTGGTGATGGTTAATTTTATGTCAACTTGACTGGGGTACAAGGTACTCAGACATTTGGTAGTCTGACCAGACGTCCATTTTAAAAGGGACAGAAAACAATGGTACTGTCCTGTTTCAAATGGTTTGTACTAGTCTCACTGGGCTAAATTCAAGGTGTCAGTAGGTGTACCATTTAAGAGAAGATGTCTGGTCCTCCTGTCATTTGATCACACATGACTCTGGGTTTGTGCTGATGATGTTTCTGGGTGAGATTAGCATTTGAATTGGTAAAGCAGATTGCCCTTCCTGGTGTTAGTGGGTCTAGTCTGATTAGTTTGAGGTCTGAATAGAACTAAAAGGCTGAGTAACAGGGAATTCCTTCTGCCTGATTGAGCTGGACCTCTGGTCTTTTCTGACCTCCAGACTCAGACCAAAACATTGGCTCTTCTTGGGTCTTGAGCCTGCCTGTCTTCAGACTGAAACTACACATGGGCCATCCTGGTTCCTAGCTTGTCTGTGTCCCATCTGAGGACTTGTCAGCCTCCATACTTTTGTGAGCCATTTCCTTATAATAAATCTCTCTGTGTCTGTCTCTCTCTACCACTCTGTCTCTCTGTCTCTCCCTCTCTCTACCCACTCTCACCCCCCACACACATGCTATTGGTTCTGTTTCTCTGGAGAACTCTCTTCTCAGAGAAACTTCTGTTTCTCTGGCTAAAAGAAGCTTTGTGTTGTAGGTATTATTGATACCTCCATGTACAGATGGGGAAACACACTAAGAAGCTACATAATTTTCTGTGGTGGTTTAAAGAAACATCCAGATTCTTTGGCACTCCCCTTTCAAGAGGTGAGACTCAATTTCTCTCCTCTTGAGTGTGGACTGAACTCAGTGATTCATTTCTAATGTGTAGTATGTGGTAGATGTGATGGGCTGTGTCTCAAGATTGGTGTAAAAACAGTATGGCCCTGTCTTGGGCTCTCTCTCTCTTTTTTTCTCATCCCTTGCTCAAGGGAAAGGCAGTTATTATGCCTGTGAATGGCTCTATGAAGTGACCCACATAGTGAGGAATAGAAATCTCTGCTAACAGCCATGGGGGTGAACTCAGATTCTCCAGCTTCTTCAGATGACTCCAACCTCATGAGAGATCCTGAACCCAAACCAGCCAACTACGCCTCTCCTGAATTCCTGGTCTTGATGAACTGTGTGTGGTAAATGTTTGCTGTTTAAACTGCTAAATTTGGGGAAGATTGTTATTCAGCAAGAGGTAACACATACATAGCACGAAATAACAAAGTCACACAGTTCATAAAAGTCAGAAGCAGGATCCAAACCTAGACAATGTTCTCCAGTGTTTTTAACCAATACCTACAGATACGGTGCACCCCAAAACAACCCTGATAAAAGAAGAGGCCATGGATTCCATATCTCACTTCAAATAGTGCCTTTCATGGACCTTTGTGGAAACACAGTAAATCAAAGAAATGAAATTTACTCTCTTTTACGTCAACGAACCTCAGAGACGTTCTTGTCAAACTTCCCATAACATGAGGGACTGAGGTTCCATTGTGCCCTAGCCGAAGATACTGCCTGAAAGCAGGGCCAATGCTTGTAATTCACATTTTCTTATTAAAAATAATATTTTGTGAGTCACTATCTCATTAATTGAGGCCTCTTCTTAATTGAGATCTAATTTAATAACTCTGATATCATTTCCATAGAGTAATGAGTGCATGACATAATAATGTCCACTTCCCCAGAGACACTTCTTATGACAGGATAATAAACTTCATAATGGATTATAGTTCCCTAAACATGCCTGGCTTCTCCCCTCCAGGCCTTTGCCCCGGCTGCTCTCAGTGCCTAGAACGCCCCTTTCTCCTGGCTCTCTCTCCCAGTCTCTCTGAAATCCAGCTGCCTCCCTTTCATTCTTCAAGATGCAACTACAGGGGAAGCCAGAATGGCTCAGTGGGTTAAGCGCTTGCTTTGCAGCCCTGGGGACCGAGGATCAAATTCTGGCCCCAGCCCGTGTGGCCCCACGTGCTGAACTGGGGAGTGCCCCCAGTTCAGTTCTCACCAGGGTGAGACCCAGGCCCAGTTCCTGCCCTGTGCAGCTCCGTGCCCACCTGTGGAATGAAACTATGTGGAAAAAACGAATGATGTGCAACTATGGAGACTGCTCTGGGCCCTCCCCCTTCTCTCTGTCTCTGTATCTCTTTCTCTGTCAAAAAACAACAACAACAACAACAAAACTGATGACGTACAACTGTGAAGACTGCTCTGGGCCCTCCCCCTTCTCTCTGTCTCTCTCTCTCTGTCTGTGTCTGTCAAAAACAATAAAATAAATCTTTAAAGAATAAAGAAGATGCAGCTACGTAGTCAATGTCTTTTAAGATGTTTTCTTGTTATCATTGTACCCGTGGTTATCCCTTGGGTTCCAATAGTGACTTAGATAACATAATGAGTACTAAAAGCACGTGTTTTAGAAACAAACCGCTTGTGCTATAACAAGGCTGTCCAGAAAATATACAGCCAGGTCCCCTTTCTGTTATATAGACAATGGCTGGATTTTTTCCCGGCAGTCCTCATTTACTAGCTATGTGTCCTCGGGTAAGTTTCCCAACCCCACTAAGATTTCATCTTCTGTCTATCAAAGGGAGAGAGTATAATTGTGAGGGTTAAATAGCTGTATGATTCAGAATGGTGCCTGGCATGTAAAAAGTCCTAAATAAATATTAGCTATTATTTTTACTGTGTTAAGTACATATCACAATGCATGCAAAATATTCAATTACTTTATCCTTTAGAATAGGTCCTTTTTGAATGAATGAATGTAATTTTGGTGCTCTTGTCTTTGTAACAGTGATGGCTGATGTTAAGGGAGTGAGAGATATTTTTGTTCATTTATTCTTATTGCCAGTTTATTTAAAAAAAAAAATCCCCAACAGAATTCTCTACATTTGTTACTATCCAATCCTGCCAAGTTAAGAGGTCTTAAACCTTAAGTCATAATGACCTGTCCCTTTCTTCCACCCTTTTAAGCATTTTGTAAATTATTTTTACTATGCCTTTCACATTTACTCCCTTTGCTTCACGCCAAGGGCATCAGCACTCATTTCCTCTAATTCTCTTGCTCAGCCATCTCTGGTAATTCACAACTTCTCCTTCCTTTGGTTTCTCCAACTCCCATCTACTATTCTCCACATAGAGATATTTATTTCTCCCCAAATAGCTCTTATCATACTACTCCCTGCTAAAAATAATTTGTTGGCTGCCCATGTCTTAAAAATGGGAAATTTCACATATTTGTCTGCAGATTATAGTGAAGACACATTGCCTATTTTTACCTATTTTCTCTCCTCTATTAAAACCATATGGTTTATGCTTCTATAACATGTCCCTCCCCCCAACCCCCGACCCCCAGACACACTTTCGCTCTCTGGGCTGTTAACCATTCTCTTTCCTTTCTCTAGAAAGCCCCCTTATCCCAATGTTGCCTGTGGAAATGTTGTCTTGCAACGGTCATCTCAAAAGTCACTTTCTCCATGAAATCTTTCCTCATTACCTTCTCCTTTCCTGCATCCAGAGCTGTAATTTCTCCTTTCATGTGTCTCCATAGCCCTGTGTGCTTCATTTATACAATTTCTCTTTTGCATACGTAATGTGACTTTGTTTCCTCTCCATGCACATTTTAAATTCTTTGTATTTTAACCACCTTGATAATTAAGCACAGTGTTTTGTATCAGATAAAGACTGGGACCTTAAATTGATTTGCACGATATAATCAGTTAAAATTCTTGGTAATGTCAGTATAATTAGAATTATATAAATGTAGTTTAAAATAAAATCATCTCATTTCCCACAGGCTTTTGAGAGTGACAATCATTGTTACCACGTAGGCATCTCTAGCATAAATATCTTTACCTACATGTCATTACACGGTGGAGAAATTGTCTTTGTATGAATGTTTGGGATTGAAATTGCTGTCTGTCTGCCTTGCAATTACCGGAAGACCCAAACTAGCCAACTCACAATAGACTTTTAACAAGATTCTTCCCTGTAATGATAATTGCTTTTGGGCCTCAACCTGTCTTATTTACTAGATTTTCGATTTGGAAGTCATTTCTTTTTAGGACCTGAAGGGTTTTTTCACTGCCTGGGGAATTGGGTAGCCGCCTTTAATTAGAAAAAGGCCAAGATATTCAACACACACTAAGATGTGTCATATTTGTGATAGGGCGGGAGTTAGGTGAAAAGAAAATGTGTGTTTGGAGATGGATGCAAGTATTCATTTTTAACCTTCCTTATGATTATTTCTTGGTCAGTGAGAGAGGGAAAAACAAAGAATTCTGAGTTTTTTCTCTACACACAGGACTCTGGGTAGACTTAGTGGGTCTGCTACCATGATGGCTGGCCCGCATGTAAAGTTCTCTCCACTGAGCTACATGAAATTCACCACTGTTCCAATGAGGCACAAATGGTATTAGGAAAATAAAACAAATGTTCTTCAAGTATGTATTGTTACTTTTGTTTTTAATTGAGGTTTACATCCACATTTGATCCAATAATTCTTAATAAAAATGGCATGTGACAGGATTGCCTGCAGAAAGTCGAGTGGTGTCTGGCACAGAGAAGTTGGGCTTGGCTCACAACACAAAAGACCCTGGACTCCCAGAGGCAATATTTTTCTTTGAAATTATTAAGCTCTTCAAATTTTGTTAATAAACCTGTTTGAAATAAAATTGTGAGTTGAAGGGTATGTGTCATTGCTAGTTACAAACTAGAAATAGTGCCTCATTTTGTTGACCTATTCTTCTTTATTCTTTTCAGGGTGTTTTCTACCTTTATACAAAAAGAACAGGGGCATTCACTGACTTGGAAATCTCATGTTATCTTTGAAATGTAAATTACGCTTTGTTTTTGTTTTTTTTCAATTGAAAACTTTAGGGATTGTGAAATAAGACACAATTTCATTTTAAAAAGAACTCTAACCCAAACACAGCTGTTCAAAAAAAGAAAAGAAAAGAAAAGAAAACGAGCTTTCCCCATCTCTCTCTAGAGACCTGGGACAATTATCAAGGACTAAAATAATTAATTGTCACTAAAAGACACACTTATCAAATATCGTTTACATCAAATTTTCGGGTTTTTTTTTCTATATTTAATAGTCAATTAAGATGTAAAAATGTACCTGTTAAATAATATCACAGTCATGTTAATAGTGAAGCAACAACTTTATAAAAGCTAATAATGGAGGTCATTCCAAATTTTCCTACAAAGGAAAGTAGCATTGATAGCTATCTTTCCAAAAGCAGAAAAAAATGAAATATATTATTTCCACATGCATCTATAATACCTAAAAATAAATTTGAATTTTAAGGGTATCTTAAAATAATAATTCACCTGAACAAAGCTGTCACATCAAGAGAAAATTGCTTGCCTTAGAAAATCAGTAACCACTCCATCAATTGTTATTTTAATATGTCTCTAAATTGTGTATTTCTTACAGCATTAAATATAGTAGTTGATTTTAAGATAAAAAATTACAGAGGACATGGAATGCATAACTGAGGATAATTTAACACAGTCCTTTTTATGATTTTCAAAGTATCTAATTCTGTAGGCATTAGTTTTCTTATTTTGTGTGGTGCTTTGTAGTAGTAGGTTTTCTAAAAGAATTTTGTTGCTATAAATATCTTTCTTTAGGGCACACTAACAAGCTACAAATCTTTACTAAAACATGCTATTTTTAGTCTTTTTAGTTGTATTCATTTTAGTGAGACTATTGATATCTCCTGTCACTTTAATTTTCATTTCCCTAAAACTAACATTATTCAGTACTTTTCACTATGTTTATTAACCATAATTGTATCTTCTTTGGTGGAGTGTTGTTCAAATATTTGCCCATTTTCAAAGTTATATTGTTTTCTTGTTATGGATTGTTTATATAATCTGGATAAAGTCTTTTGTTATAAGTATGTTTTGCAAATATTTTCTTCTAGTATTTGGCTTGTCAGCTTGTCTTTTTCCTTCATAGTGTCTTTCAAAAAGCAGAATTTACCCCACTCTGTGGTCCCACATCCACCTGAGTGGAAAGAAACCATGTCATAACTAATGATGTACCGCTGTGGAGACTGCTCTGGGCCCTTGCCCTCCACCCCCTTCTCTCAAAACAATAAATACAAATAAAAGGGCAGAATTTAAAGTTTTTTTATTTAATGTAATTTGTCAATTTTATTTATTTATTTATTTATTTATTTTTGTCTGCAAAAACATTGCTTAGCACTTGGTCACGAGGTTTCCTTTTATGTTTTCCTTTAGAACTTTTAGACTTTATGTTTAGATCATGTTTTATTTCAAAATTATTTTTTTTGTTTCATGCATGATAAAAACTAAGTTTTCTAATATGGATATTTAATTCCAGCAGCATTGATTGAAAACATTTTTTTCCGCATTAAATTACTCTAAAAGAGTTTTGACAAAAATCAATTGACTGTATAAGTGTGCTCTATTTTTGGAACATATAGTATTCTATTATCATATATATATCTATATTTGTGTGATATTGACACATATATATGTGTATGTGTGTGTGATATTGACATAATTTTTTTAAGACTTAGATTTTCTTCTTTTCTTCTGGACTTTATCACATGAATGTTAGATTTATAGTTCCCCAAATCTCTGTGATCTTTTAGGTTGTGTCAATTTTTTTCTACCTACTTTCTGTTTTACAGATTGGATGATTCAATTGGATAGGTCTCTCTCCCAATTTACTAATATATTCTTCTGTCATCTTCATTCTTATTGAGCATATCAAGTGATATTTTATTGTGGTGGTTTTAGTTACTGCATTGTTGTTTTAATTTCAAAACTTTTAATTGGTTCTATTTTATAAGATCTGTTTCTTTAATGGGAATTTCTTTCTTTTCTTTTCTTTTTTTCTTCAAGAGGGTTTGCATTGCCTGCTGGAGCATTTTCATGATAGTTCTTTGTCTTAATCAATGGACTTGGGTTTCCATGACAAAATACCAAAGACAGGGTGGGTTAAACAACAGAAATTACTATTTTTTTTTACAGTTGTGGAGGCTACAAGTTCAAGGTCAGGGTCCAGAGTGGTTGGGTTGTGGTGAGAACTCTCTTCTGAGCTTGCAGAACTGACTTCCCTCTGTCCTCATATGGCTGGGAGAGAGAGGGGGGGTTCTCTGGTGTCTCGTCTCATAAGGGCACTAATCCTGTCAAACCAGGGCCTGGCTCTCGTGATCTCATTTAATTCTAAATGCTTCTCAAAGGCCCCGTCTTTAAATATCAACACACTGGGGTTTAGGGATCAATATATGAATTTTGAGGGGACACAAATATTCAGTCCATCCAAGCTTTAAAATCCTTGTTAGATAATTTCAGCAATTGGGTTATCTCAGTATTAGAATTACCTTTGCTCCCTCCCTTTTTTTTTTTTGTTTTTTTACACAGAGACAAAGAGAAAGGGGAGGGCCCAGAGCAGTCTCCATTGTTGTACATTAGTTTCCAATATAGTTTGTCTCACAGGTGGGCACAGGGCTGTGCAGGGCAGGAGCCAAACCAGAACCTCCCACATGGGAAGCTCGTCCCGCTGAGAACTAAACTTGGGGTACACCTCAGTTCAGCACAGCTGGGGCCAGGATTCGTGTGTGAAGCAAACCCCAGCTGCTAAACCTATAGTCATATATGTAATCTACAAGGGCCATTAAATAACAACAACAACAAAAATGGGAAGGCATTTGCAATACAGTCATCTTGCCATCAAGAAAACAAGGTAATTAAGAAAGCATTATCGTCTCTCTAGTTATTAAGTTGAATTTTTAATCTTTAAGGGAATTTGCAAGTCATAGTGCCCCGTATGCACATATTTATAAAGGCTGGTGTTCAGAGCTGGAGGAAGACGTACATAAAGTCACACAGATAATTAGTGGCACTGTGAGGCCAAGCTTGACAGCCTGTGACTCTTTCCACGTAGGCAACATCGTGGAAATATAGAAATAAGGAGGGATTTTAGAAAGTTTTTTCTATAACAATCTCATTTTACAGAGGGATCAATGAGGACTGACTGCTCCCATATTTTTTCTCAGGTCACAGAGCTTTCTAGAATTTGGCTAGATTTAGCAACCAGGTCTCCTGTATCCTGGTGATGTTTTCTTCTGTAAGAGCGAGAAGTTAGTCTAGCTCTCACTTTTCCATACTTATTACCAGGAGCATTGAAGAAAAGCTTGACTCAGTACTTACATATGATTTAAATACCGTATCAATCAAAGTCTAATTTTGTTCTAACCAGGAAGGAATAATTTTATATGAAGCAAAACAGGACATCATTCCTTAATTGGGGGTCAACATTTTTTTTTTTTTTCAGAATTTACTGGCGGTTCATATTCATTTTATTTATTTACCTACCTATGAAACCATGATCTATGACAAAGCCTGTGAAAAACTTCAAAGTTCAAATTTATGTGTAGCATTGAATATAGATGATGGGGGGAGCAAACAAAACAAAACAAAACAAAACAAAACGAAAAGCGGAATTATAAAAAATTGCATCTGTGTTCTTACGTGTTTTAACTTCAGTCAACTTCAGAGCGCTCTAGTCAACACAATACACCTATAGAGATGCTCTTTCCACTGCCCAGTTTTGAACTTGTTGATTTTAATGCCTTTTAGTGCTTCACTGTTTTTTGTTTCTCCTCTTTCACATCAGCAAAACATTTCCCTTTGAGGACCTTTATTCTCAGGGGAGACAAAAAAAAAAAATCGTCGCTTGGGGTGAGATCGGGTAACTAGGAATGCTGGGGCCACTTTTAGTGGTCATGCCACTTGTGGTCAAAAACTGCTGAACACTCAGTGCGGTGTGGGCAGGTGAGTTGTCATGCCGCACATGGTTTGTGTCAATCACCCATCATGAAATGGACACCTGTGTTAAAAGAGTCTCCAAAAAATTTTTGCTGAAGCCAAATGCAGACTCTCACTATTCCAGCTGGTACAGGGAAGCAGATGGGTTCCTAGAACACTCTCCTAGTCGGGGAAGTCAGTACTATAAGAGGCCTGCTTCCCAGAAGATAATTCTAGTTTCTTTTGTGTGTCCCTCTCATATGTATGCATGTATCTTACATAAGATATTTTCCTAGAATCTTTAAAGTTACAAAAGGCAAGGTGTATTTTGTCTGTTTTAAATCTTGACTAAGAGGCGTAAGCAATAGTAGCCATTTGGCTTATTAAACAAGGGAGGACAAAGTAGCTGGAAGAAGCTCTGGCATGTGGATGATCCTGGATTTCCATAAAAAAAAAAGTCAGCATTAGGCCCTGTCATGTTGTGGAGAGTGCATGGTATAAAAAACTGAGGTGGGGAAGCCGGGATGGCTCAGTGGGTTGAGCGCTCGCTTTGCAGCCCCGGGGACCAAGGATCGAATCCCGGTCCCGGCCCGTGTGGACCCATATGCTGAGCTGGGGAGTGCCCCCAGTTCAGTTCTCACCAGGGTGAGACCCTGGCCCAGTTCCTGCCCTGTGCAGCCCCATGCCCACCTGTGGAGTGAAACCATGTGGAAAAACCGATGATGTGCAACTATGGAGACTGTTCTGGGCCCTCCTCCTTCTCTCTGTCTCTGTCAAAAACAATAAAAATAAATCTTAAAAAAAAAACCCCAAAAAACAACAAAAAACTGAGGACCTGAGTTCTAGTTATATTCCTACTTGGAATTAGCTCAAGTACTTAGACCAAGTTCTTCTATGATTCCAAATGCCAATCTTTTCAAAATTAAATAAAAGAATCTGTGGGAATTTATTCTCATTTTTAATCCCCGGTAATATTCCTCCAACCTTTTGTGGAAGGGAGCTCTTTCTAGCAAGCAGTCAGACGCATACCAACAACCTTTGAATGGCAACAGGTGATGTAAAGATAGAGAGTAAGGTTGATGTCCAAAGGCATCAAGGAGGCTGTGGTAGACGGATTATCAGCCCATAGTGGGCAAGTTTCTGTCAAATACCTGGTGATGCCTGGTCTTTGCTTAGATCCATAACAGCCTTTCTGTGCTGAGAGCCTTGGCTATACAACCAGAAAAACATCCTTCATGCTGCAGAAACAAGCTGATTAGGAGAAATGATGATTATGATATATATGACTGGGTATTTTGAATTGAGGAGACATTTTTGAATAATCAATTTCACAGAAAAATGAATATTAGATAAAGTAATGCCTAAATTCAAAGCCAAGCTCTATTTTTGTTAAACGTATTTTGTTGAAAAAGGAAGATGAGGAATACATATGATTTGACTTTACACTCTGTTCCTGTGTTTATACCATCCATTGTCTTGGCCATTATCAGCTGAAAACATTTGCTCTTAGGAATGTGCTAATTTCATGTCATGTCACTGGCCTGCTAACCACTCTGCCAACTGCTTTCCAGTGCCTTCTGCATAAACTCTTTCTTTGGCCATGGAGGCTTTGCCTACCTACACCTTCTCATTTTGCACAGATCTCTCTTGTCCTGAGACACCCCAAGCCTCTTCCTCATTAGGGTCTTTGTGCCAGCACCCTGTGCCCAGAATGCTGTTCCCCCAGATTTTTGCCTCACTGATTCTTTCTAGTCTTTCAGGTGCATGTGCAAATTTCACATTCTCAAGGAACCTTCCATTGTTTTATCCCACTACTTTCCTGCCCACCCTTGAACTCTATCTATATCATATTGCTCTTTTAAAATTTTCTCTACAATTCTTATTATCAAATTAGACTTACTTGTGCATTTGTTCACTTATTCCCTTACTACCCTGCCTCTCTTAACATATCATAAGCTTTCTGACAGCAAGGCCTTATATTTCTTGCCCATCTGTGTGTCTACAGCAATTGTAACAGAGCCATTCACAAAGCAGGAGCTTGATAATTAACACTGGATAAATGAATTAGTGAATGAATGAATAAATGCTACTGATATAGCTGTTAACTGGAAATGCAAAATAGAATGTATTCATAGTCTTTTACTTGAGTCTTTTTCAAATGGACCAAATATTTATCATCATTAAAACCTGTGACTCCGGGGCTAGGAATTAATCTATGTGACATTATCTATGATTATGAATTGTTTGAATGTCATTTGTCCCACTTACAAAAAGCAAACGACCAGAAGTAGCAAATGATAAAGGATGAGTGCAAGAGAAAATACAGAAGTTCTCTTTAGTTCTGTTTTCAGCTTCTTTCTTCTTCCAATGACCTTTCTTTTGAATTTATGCTCATGATGTCAGGTTTTGTTTGTTTTCATGTTTCTTGATGAATTCTAACTAACATCCTTTTTCTTTCCAGCAATATGCCAACGACTAATTCTGCATTACTTTTTCCACTCTGCGGCTGGTGTTTACATCATGGAAGGAGGCTTAGCTGAATAGCCCAATCAAAGGACTACTCACATAATTAGGAAAAAACCCTACTTTCTCCATTGAAAAAAACGAGGGTAATTCTGTCAATCTTTGCTTTCATACATATCTTATCCCCCAACGCTCAGGAAGGCTGAATTTTCAAATTTATAACTCTTCTTCAGTTTCCTGGGTTTGATTAATAATAATTGTCAGTCCATTAAAATGGATTATGATGAGTCCTAAGGAATGGGTTGTTAACATAATTAACAGCTGGCTTTACTTTTAAGACATTAATCAAAAGAGCAGGTTGCTGGAAATGACCAGGTTCTCACAAATATTGCTAATTAGCAAAGTCATTGAAGTTGTGTGACAGTAATTCCTGAAGCTGTTATCTTCATGATTGTATCACAGCTTTAAATACCCCCAGTATGTTGTGTTTTCTCAAGTGCTATTAAACCAACAGGCATTTGAGTGAATTTAGTTTAAAAGAAACAGACTATATTTTGACTGTTTACTTTTGAAATGAAGGGGATATAAAAAATTTGCAGACAAGACCAGAGTACACAATGTGTAATATTTTCTATTCAAAAATGGCAAATATATTTCATATATGCGATTATCTCTATATTGTTTCGATATAACCTAACTAGCTCTATCATCAAATAATATTACTTTGAGAAGCAGGATAAACTACCATTATCTGCTCAGATCACATATTGCTATATCTGTATATAATGAAAACAATACATGAAATAAATAAAGGAAGGAGAGAAAAAGACACAATGAAAATTTAAAGCAATCATTCCTATTCCTAGAGAGAAATAAAAACTTCTCTTGACATCTTGGAGGCTTTGCTTCTGGTACTTTTATGAGCCTAAACTATTTTGTTCATGTTGTAATTATACCTGGTATGTAATTTTATTTTATGCTTTCTCATAACATTAGTCATCTGCTTTTTCTGTTAAATTAGAGAATTAATAAAATAACATTTTAATTAGCATATATTATTTCATCAGGAAGATATTTTACATTTTACTTAATTATTCCCATAAAGTTAGAGTTAAGAATTTCCCTTTTGGGAAAGCCGGGATGGCTCAGCGGGTTAAGCGCTCGCTTTGAAGCCCCAAGGACCGAGGATCGAATCCTGGCTCCTGCCCAGGCGGACCCACATGCTGAACTGGGGTGTGCTTCAAGAATGCAGTGAGGCCCCCAGTTCAGTTTAAAAAAAAAAAAAAAAAAGAATTTCATGTTTTTTCTTTCTTTCTTTCTTTCTTTTTTCTATTGTTAACCTTACTGGGATGACATTGGTTGGTAACAATTACATAGTTTCTAACTGTACAATTCTACATGACATTGTCTATGCATTGCATTATGTGCTCACCACCCAGAACCGGCTCTCTTTCCATCACCATATGTTGGATGCCCCCTCCCTCGCCCACCACCCCCGCTCTCCCACCCACCTTCCCCTTTAAATTGACAGTGTAATAAGTATCAAAGTCAGGGAAATAGCTTTGTCTTAGGTTTTACGGTACTTTTGTGTCTGGATCAGAAAGCAGAATTAAAAAAAAAAAAGAAAGCAGAATTACTTACTTCTGTTGCTGAGAGGCTCACCAGATTTAACAAATAAAATCACAAGACACCCATTTAAATTTGAATTTCACATGAATAATAGATAGGTGTGTTGTTGTTTTTTTAATTAATTAATTTTTTTTATTATTTCCCAGTACAAGTTTGCAGATATTCAATATGAAGATCCAGTTGTTAAATGTACCATATTTACAAATGCTTATTGTTATAGGGGCAGGTAATCTGAAAAAAAAAAAAATGTTGCTTTACTACCTGGTGTATGAAATACAAGGGAGATGACCTGTTGAATGCTGTAGTCATTTTGCTTTTCTGGGAAGGCCCCCCAGTTCACAAGTTTGTAATTAAGGGAGGGAAGATTTTATTGTCCATTTAATAAATGTGTTTCATAGAGAGTTTGTATCCCATCAAACTTAGAGATGTATGTTGGTTAGATAGAGACATCAAACTCAAGAATTTGAAATCTATTGCAGAGAAAAGCTCGTAAACAAATAAGAGTGATACAATGCCATAAATGTTCTTACAGAGAGGAATTCACAGGAAGCTGGGACAGCCCACAGAGCCAGTAATAATGCCCAGAGGCTCCTTGAGAAGGTTTTGCTCGCAGTGCCGGTTGGAGGGCCAGCAGGGATTTTCAGACACTCCTGAAGCCTGTGTTAAGAAGTAGGAAGGTTTTCGTGCTGGAGAAGTACAGAATATTATTACTTTTTTTAGTGAAAGACTTCATGAGTTAGTATGATTTTAGCCTATTTGCCTGGTTTACAAGTTGTATGTGTTCTGGATATCATGATATCTTAAAATGGGTTTAATCCTTTTTGTTCCTTCAGAACATATTTTTCATGCATGCTCTTTTTTGTATTAATTTTGGTAGGTTGACCAGACATCCTGTTCTAAACAGTACAGAAAACAAGGGTACTGTCCCATTTCAAACAGTGCACATGGTCAGCCTCGTCTTGCTGGACTAAATTCATGGTGTTAGTAGACTGACTATACATACCATTTGCAATGGGATGCTAGTGTTGTTTCCTGTCCCATTTAAAACAGGACATCTGGTCAGTCTAATTTTGGGCCAGGCAGTATGTTAGGTAATTTCTAGGTAATTTCTATGTAATTTCATTCTCAGGACAGTCCTACTTGTTTAATCACCTCACAGATGCCACTTTCTGCCTTGGGACACAGACAGGGTGGCTTGTGGCTCTCTTTACTGAGATGAGGAACATGGGGTGGGGTGAGCTTCATGAAGAATATAATGAACTAAATTTGGCAAATATTGAATTTGAGATTCTGTTGAACTATAGGCAGTTTCTAAAAAGGCTACCTTGTGTGTGTGTCTGGATCTTTGAAGTTTGGGGGCAGAAAATATTGATATAGGAACCACTGGAATATGTGTCAGTTGAAGCCTTGGGGTTGCCCGGATGGTCTAGAGTGGGGGTGGCAAACCTATGGCACGCATGCCCAAAGTGGCATGTGGAGCAATTATTTTGGCACGCGGAGCTGTGAATACCATTTAAACAATTATTGTTTATGCTCTTATAGACATAAAAATAATCGATACCTCTATCTTACTTGATGGGTTGGCACACAAGTCGAGCGAGTATACTTTTATTTCATAAACTTTGGCACTCAATCGCCAAAAGGTTCGCCACCCCTGGTCTAGAGCAAGCTTGTCCAACCTACGGCCCGTGGCTGCATGTGGCCCAGGATGGCTTTGAATGGGGCCCAATGCAAATTCATAAACTTTCTTAAAACATTATGAGATCTTGGGTGATTTTTTATTCTTTTTTTTTCTTTTTTTTAGCTCATCAGCTATTGTTAGTATTAGTGTATTCTATGTGTAGCTCAGGACAATTCCTCTTCTTCCAGTGTGGTCCAAGGAAACCAAAAGGTTAGACACCTTTGGTCTTGAGGTAAAGAACTTCAAGTGTGGGATGCTATGGTAGTGCCAATGGGGAACAATAGTATTTAAGAGAGACAAAGACACTAGAAGTGAGCAGTAATCAAGAAAGGGAGAGAGTCGTCAGAGAGGAAGATGGAAAACCAAGTCTGAGTGAGGGTTTAGACAGCAATGGCAGAAAATTTCTGCATGTTAGATTCTGATATCTGAGCCATGTCTTTTGGGTTTTGCAACAATGTCATTTGTAGTAATTTGGTTAGAACTTCAGAATTGAGTGATGGGAATAGAAGGCAGACTGAAATATGACTTATTAATGAAAATAAGGAAATAGAGACATTAGGGTATTATACAACTTTATTAAGGAGTTAGTGAAAAAGAAGACAATGGGGTAGAGAGAGAATAAGAAACAGAATACTGATACCTGGTAGAGACATGGTATTAAAAGAGGTAATTTGTTTTATGTGTAACAGGAGAGGCCTGAGCATATGTACATAATGGAGAGAAGGAGCCAGCAGAGTGGGCCTACATGCAGGCTGTCCAGGAAGTATCCAACCATGTAACCATTTGCTTCATATTGACACGGCAGGACTTTTTCTGGACAGCCCTCATACGTTCAGGATTATTCTGGTTGTAAGTGACAGTGACCCATATCAAATAACTTAAGAAAGAATTTTTAAAAATAAATACTAACTCCAACTGTGGAGTGAGGCTGCCTCAGAAAGCCTAAGGATCCAAAAGATATGGTATTACGTTACACTGACATAAGAGCGAGTCCCTTAGCATCAGCATTGATAATCTTAGGGAAGGACTCTGGCCAAACAAGGCTCCTACATCCATCTCTGAGCTACTAGCTATGACTAGAGGATGGTGAAATATAATACAATTGACCAAGGCTGCAGCGTGTATCACCACAGGGCCGGAGGTGAGGATGACGACTTGTAATCCTATAGGAACAATTAAAGATGATGAAGGGATTGTTCTCAGTAGAATGGCTGTTCCCAGAAGGAGGGACAAAAAATCATAAATGCCCAGCACAGTGGAAGAGTCCAAGTTACAGACCAGGTACTTCTAAATAAATAGAAGAAGCCCTCAATCAATGTTAGATAGGAAGTGATACATCCCTTTTGTTGACACTTCAAATGAGGCCTTCTCTGTCTGTCCCACCTGCCATCTTTGGATCCTCAAGTAACTTTCTGTCTCTCTACTCTCTTTTATTTTTCCCTAACACTTATTATCCTCTAAACTTATCCTATCTATTTATTTGCTTACTTGTTACTAGTTCAGTTTTACTGACATTCAAATATCATCTTCCTTATATCAGTAACTTGTGCTATTTGAACTCTGCCACAACTAAAATCCAAAAGAACACCTAGTACATATTTAGAACTCAACTGCCTTTTGAATTAAAAAAGAGAGAGAGGGAGTGAGAGAGAGAGAGAGAATTTGAGAACACAGACAACTTTTGTCTATAATAACTACAGAGCAACACTTTTTTAATGGCAAATAGGGTCCATATTCACAAGTGTGTATATACCTAGAACATTATTTTTTCATTTATAACCTGTAACTGTTTATATCAGATATAAAATGTTAGGGGTGATGAGATAAAAAGTAAATGGTTTCACTGGTAGACGTCACATTTAATGGACTTTGATGCTGCATATTGACTTAGTTTTGCTGCCTGTGACCCACTAAAAGATGTAGAAGTTTGTAAATTTACTACAAAATGAAAATAAAAAATATGCCCTAATGTCCCATGTCAGACACTTATAGGTTTTATTAGTGGAAAGATTCTCTAAAGTTAAACTACAGTTTATATGAAGGAATCTTCTAGAATTTCTTAAATAAGAACATTTCCCAAATATCTGCAGTGAAATGGAATAAAAGTGTCTTTCAATGAAAGCTTTGGCAACTGGATACCCTGTTGCCTCCAAGTTAGCAGTGAGCTGTAAGTTTAACACATGTGGAAACAATACATTAGGTGAACTTGCAAAGGGACCTTTGACAGCTCTTCTCTTTGAATATCTTATGAAAGGAAAAGGGTTCTAAAAAGCAGAAAAAAATAATTGTCTGGTTTTACTTAATTTTCTTGGGGGAAGCTGTGTTACTAATACAGGTTATATACAAACACATGCAAAAGCTTTTCATGACCAACCACACTAATGCTTCTTCATCCTAGGGGATTATGTGTGTGTGTGTGATGTATAGGTGTGTGTATATCACGCATATCCTCGCATTCACAGAAAATCACTGATGTTTCAGAAAAACTTTCTGAAATATGGTTTTGTTAGATAATGCAGTAGTTCCAGCCTCTGTTTTAAAAGATTTTAAAATTGCAAACTATCTTGTAATCTTGCATATGTTTGAGCAGTAAAAATGGAAAAAATAAAACAATTTTTTCTATAAAATAATACACACATTTTCTTGCAATATACTATGGATGGGTCAAAGTGCATGTTTGTTTTGGCTGGCAGTAGAACATGAAGGATATACTAGTCCAAACCCTGGACAGAAATAAGTATTTTTATCTCTATAATGATTAAAGATGGATTTAGAAGGATTAAAATTTCACCCTTGTATGTCAGTGAAGTCAATTATAATAATTGCGCTGGGAAATAAGGAGGAGGTGAGAACGGATATATTAGAGTTCTAAAGTCCCAAAAGAAAGCTAGCCTAACCCATCCTTTGGAAGTTTCTATAGAGGTTATTATAGAAGGAGCTTAGCAAAATGGTATTAACTTATTCATTCATTTGCATTAAGCGAGATTTTGTACCAGGCACACCGCTATTTGCTTGATTAAAAATGATGAACAATATCAGTCTCCACCTTCAAGGAGTCCATGTTTTGATTGGGATTAGTCATCCAGGCCGTTGATGAGGATGTTTTCACAGTCTGCAGGGTGAGGCTCATTTAGTATCACACTTCAATTTGGGGGAGAAGTGGCTTTCACCTAAGTTCTTTTCATTAGAGGCCCCCACATGTCACAAATAGAAAAAGCAAACACGTATTAAAGGACTCATGGAAGCCTCTGTGATTTGGGGTCCACATCTCAGCACTGCAGTGCAACCTAGAAACCCTAAATATCTGCAGTCCTGACTGATCTTATTTAGGACCCAGAGAAATATTTCTCCACGTCTCTGTCCCTACATTGTTGAAACAACAGGTGACTGCATCTGAATTGCATGACTGCTTAGGGATGTTCTGCTTTTGCTGGAGGCTGCCTCTGAGTTCAGGGAGGGCTTGAGAAGGCAGTGCTTAAATAGAGCAAAGACAAACTGCTTAACTTGTCCAATTCTTCCTCTGAGATAGCACGAATACAATAGCAAGCATAATCAAAATAAGTCTGTTTCTTGTACACCCTAATGGTCCAAGGTGTGTTTCATGAACACATATATGCACATATGTAGTACATAATATAACATACATAATATAATATCATGATGTTGTATATTTATATTATAGTATTAGCATAATAATTATAATATAAAGTATACTGTAAATTATTTAAAATTAAAAGTTAAATGAAAATTCAGCTTTGTTGAAATTAAATTTTGCTGTTAATTTATTAACCTTTATATTTAGCCTTTTAATGTGATTGATACTAAATATTTAAAAAATAATCTCTGGAAAACATAAAAATAACTTTAATATTTTCATTTTTACCATTAAATTTTATTTTTGGTGACTATATATTCAGATTATAAACATTTTAAATACAATTTAACTTTACTCTAACCTGTTAAATTATCTCATCTCTAGTGGAACACATATTATGTGAAGTCCATCGTTATAGCAAAATAATGAGTGATTTCCCTAGAATAATGAAAAAGTAGGATATTATATATATTTCCACTAGTTTTTGTTATTCTTCCAAATTCCTCCAGAGCATCAATAGAATATCTACACATTTGCAATAATATAATTCACTAGTTTTTACTACTTTGCTAAATTTTGGTTATATAAAAAGTGTAGCTGCAACATATCAAAGTAAGAAAATAGACATTTCCATTAACAACATCACTTGTTAAAGTGATAGTGAGACAATCATTAATGTGGGCCTCAATTTGCACTTCTGCCGCAAGCCATGCAAATGTTGTTTGTTACACACTCATCTGTTTAGATCCATCTATGTATCAATTTAGCAAATAAATACCAAGGCCCTATTCTACGCCATATAGGCAGTGTATTACACCCTGGAGGATATATAGTCAGAAATAAAATACATAAGATCCTCCCTTCAAACAGGTTATTATCTCCTTAGTGGTAATTGGGCAGGCAGTTGTCAGTGTGGCTCTGTGATACAGGGGCTAAAATACGAGGGCACAGTGGTAACACACTAGGAGGAGAGGTTCAGGGAAGCTTTCTGGAGAGAACTGTGAAATACAGACCTGAAAGGGGAGTTCAAAGAGCTAAGAGAATAAAAGAGAAGGTAAAAATATAGCCTTCTAGACAGAAGGAAAATTATAGCAGCTCTGGACACCGAGGATAACTAACTTTCTGTGAGAAGAAACATTCTTCTACTTTTAAAACTGTTACATACTTAACTTTTTCACCCACTTTGTATTGTCACTCCAATTTGGTCTAAAAGATGAGAACCTCAATTAGTAATAGTCTATGATAAAAGTAATATCAATAATAAGACTCACTAACTCATATATGGAAGTTACTAGGTGCCAAACCTTTATATATGAAGTTTTCGTACTCTAATTTATTTAATCCTTACAACTCTAAGAGACAGTTACTGTTATTATTAGCAATTTACACATGAAGAAGCCAAGTTACAAAATGAGTGTCACCTGTTTAATAAATTGCAGGTGAGGATGATTTAGAACTAACCAATCTGGAGATGCTGGGATAGCATAGCAGGTTGATTGCTTATCTTTCAAGTGTGTGAGCTGGGGATCGAATCCCGGCCCTGGCCATGAATATGTATTATATAAGCTGAACTTGGTGCATCTTGTAACCACTGGGATGGTGGGCCCACATCCACCTGTGTGGAATAAAACTATGTCACAATTAATGATGTACAACTATAGAGACTGCTCTGGGCCCTCCCCACTTCTCTCTGTCTCTCTCTCTCTCTCTGTCTGTCTCTTAAACAATAAAATAAATCTTTAAAAACAAAAAAAGTAGGCAGTTTGGCTCCAAATAACAAAAGCCACAATAATCTTTAATGTTATATTTTATAATTATATAATACATTGTATAATAATCTATATAATCTAAATATACATTTTATACTTTTATTATTATTGACAGGACATGTACCAGACATGTGATAAATACTTTACATTTCTTACCCTGCTTAATCTTCACAACAATTATCATCTTTCTACAGAGTTTAAGTAATTTAACCACATAGTGAGTCGGTCTTATAGCTGGGAACCAAACCTGCTTATTCTGTTCATAACCAGGCTAAACTCACCTAAGAGAGAAGAGTTTGTAAGGATTCTTTGGAGTATGGCTATGGAATGACAGAAGTTTCTCAGAAAATTCTTAAGCACTTCTTATTTTATAATAATGTGACATTTTCTTGATTTTTCTCTAAAAAAATAGATGTTTTTGAAACAAAATAAGCCTAAGTATAATTTCTTTCATGAGCTTTCTTTTTCATTCCATAATCTAGAATTGGGAGGTAAAATCAAGCCTGATGACACATTTTCTTAAGAACTGGTTTAACTGGACTTTTTCTCCCTTTTAATATGGCCACCATATGTTTTATTTTTAATGACAATATTTCTTTCAGCTATTTCTATGAAGTCCTGATAGAAAAATCTCAATGATTTAAACCTCTTTATTACAAAATGTAGATAAACTACAATGGGCTCAGGTCTGTTACCTCCATATTTCATTACATTTTTTTTTCATCTGAACCTGGTCTCTTTTTCATTTCCCACAAGCATGATTACAGACTGTTCTGAGTTCTGCAGAAAAGCAACAAAAAACATATTTTAACGAGGTTTTGGTCAAGGGACTAAATTAATGAAGCTTGGTGTCTTTAGTGCCAAGTCTTAGCACACATCCCATTGTTCCTTCAAAACTGTATTTTTGGGGGGAAAGCCGGGACGGCTCAGCGGGTTGAGCGCTCGCTTTGAGGCCATGAGGACCGAGGATCGAATCCCGGCTCCGGCCCAGGCAGGACCCACGTGCTGAACTGGGGAGTTCCCACAGTTTGGTTCTCTAACTGTCTCTGTCTCTGTCTCTCTCTCTATCTGTCAAAAAGTAAAATAGAAATAACTATGCACT
>PVKE010011363.1:0-40455 GCA_004027555.1 Craseonycteris thonglongyai | reverse complement strand
TTTAAAAAGCGATTTGGAATAATTAGGTTGTCAGTTCAAATACTTTGAAAACATAATGTCTAATATTTTATATAACATTACCTATTATTGAAAACTTGGTTGCTTCTATGGCTTTATCTCCAGCATACTGTGAGGAAAATGAGGCATTTATAAGAATCATGAAGTATTAAAAGGTTTGGTCACAATGGTATCTTGCTGACATATACCTGATTAGTGATTATCAGCTTCCTATACTTTTGGTATTGGGTACTTTTATGACATCATCCATTAATAGAAACTTTGCCATCATACCAAAGCACTGGGAGCCAGATATGATCTGATGTTTAAATACTGCTTAATAATATGGGCCGTGGGGTAAAGCCTCCTGGAGTTACCTAACCTCTGTGTACCTCATTTTTAGTTTCTACTTTTTGCAAATTAAGGACATTAATCCTCATTTCATAGGGTTCTTGTGAGGATTAAATGAGTTAATATACATAAAGCCCTTAGAAAGTGCCTGCATAACAAGTACTCACAAATTGTGAGTTGCTCCAGTAGTCATAATAATAATAAACAAGGAGGGGATGATTATTTAATAAACTTACATTCTTGGATTATTAAAATAGTTTCATGGTGGAAGCAAATAAAAACATTTTTAACCTGCTTTTCTCACCTACATGGAAGATATTTTTGGATAGTTATGATAATGAATTACATTTTAAGACTTTGCTTTTCATACACAGAATGATCCCAATCTAAAAGTTATATACACAGAATGTCTGAGGGTTTGTGGCAACTGGTTAGCAGAAACTTGCTTAGAAAATCCTGCGGTCATCATGCAGACCTATCTAGAAAAGGTAAGATTTTCTGGCAACCCTAAGACAGTTGTTTAGCATGAATACACTTGATGTTTTCATTAAGCCACACTTATTTCAAAAGCCAATAAAAAGTGTTATATCACTTCTACATATATTATTACTGTTGCAGCTCTGTATTATCTTTAGGGTAGAACAAAATAAAATGTTACAAAAGAAGGAATGTATTTTAAAAGTAAGCCCAAATGTGTCTTTTCTCTTTCAGCAAGTTTTGATAATTTTTCCTGTCTTTTATCCGCATAACTAGCTGATTAAGGAATATGCAAGTCAGCCTATACTGTTCGTTTGTAGCGCAATGAGAGCGACTCTAGCCCCTTTCAACCTTCTGTTTCTCCTTATTTCTTTAGTTTAACCAATTTTGGAAATAGCTACCTTAGCAAATAAGTATAATGTGAAAAGCATAATATGATTGTCTTTAAATTTTATAGAGGGGGAAGCCGGGATGGCTTAGTGGGTTAAGTGCTCACTTTGCAGCGCCGGGGACCGAGGATCGAATCCCGGCCCTGGCCCGTGTGGACCCATATGCTGAACTGGGAGCTCCCCCAGTTCAGTTCTCTCTCTGTCTCTGTATCTCTCTCTCTCTTTCAAAAATAAAAATAAATAAAAATATATTTAAATTTTATAGAGCTCTTCATTTTTGCATAGTTCTTTAAAAATATTAGCTGTCACTACCAAAGTTATTTTGAAAAGTCAAGAAAATACTGTACTTCATATAATATAGGAGATACAAGTATTCAATTTTATTGTGGGTACTTCTTTGACCTGAGTAATTCTTTAGATGCATTTAGTATCTGTAAATAGAAGATAGCTGGATTCTGTTCTCTTGAAGGCCGTGGAAGTTGCTGGAAATTACAGTGGAGAAAGCAATGATGAGCTCAGAAATGGACAGATGAAGGCATTTCTCTCATTGGCACGGTTCTCAGATACTCAGTACCAGCGAATTGAAAACTACATGAAATCATCAGAATTTGAAAACAAACAAGCTCTCCTGAAAAGGGCCAAAGAGGAAGTGGGCCTTCTTAGGGAACATAAAATTCAGCCCAATGACAGGTAACTAGGTGTCTAGAAGTGACAAGGTGAACAGATATACAGTGACTATATATATCTACATATGCACAGAACCATAGCATGAACTTAGCTCACATTCTAAGCTCAATGTAGAGTATATGGATGTTAGCGGTTAGCTTTCTTTCTTTTTTTTTTTTTTTCTTTTTTTGTTAGTATCATAGTTGAAAAGAGATAGGTGTTGAAATTAAATGCAAAAGAGTTACCCATTTTAATGTAATTAAACCTTTCACACAAGCCTGTCTATGGTGTGTGTATTTTAGTGTAAGTAGAAAATAAAGTCAACTAAATACCTTGGGAGAATCTACTTTGCCTTTGAATTGCACAAACTTAACTTTAAGACAAAAGTAAGTTTGTTCCCTCTATATAATCCTTAGAATTTTTATTTTCTCCTGGGGTGGACACCTCATTTTTTATCTGTGTTGTGTGTCATGTATGATTTTGTAGTTCTATAAAATTTGATGGCCTTTGTGTTTTACTTTAATTATCCGATGAAGATACACAGTGAAGGTTCAGCGAGAACTGGAGCTGGATGAGTGTGCACTTCGTGCCCTGAGAGAGGATCGGAAACGTTTCCTGTGTAAAGCAGTTGAAAATTACATCAATTGTCTGCTAAGTGGAGAAGGACATGATATGTGGATATTTCGTCTTTGTTCCCTCTGGCTTGAAAATGCTGGAGTTCCTGAAGTCAATGGCATGATGAAGGCAAGTTGTCTTTTTCAATATTCTTCCTTGTGATTTAAGAGCTTAGGCATAAGCCCCTTAATGTCATGGATTGTGTATACTTCTTCATATTCGTAGCACTTAGTTCAAGTACACATTGGTACTTAATTAGCTCTAATGATGCAGGTGTATGTGGAGATGAGAGAATTAGGTCAGTCTTTTCCTATTTCTCCACAATTACCAAAGGAAAGTACCTAGAAATGGTAGATTGGAGGAATTGGAAAGCAATTAAAAATGATGTGATCACTGGTGGACTTTTTCTGGGATTTTCACAGTGAATTACTTTTGTAAATGGAAAAAAAAATACATTGTTTAAGAGAACATTAAGACAAGCAGTATTTCATTGTTTTCATTTAAAAATCTTAGATTTTAAAAATCTATGTTTACAGTGTATATAAAGGCAGTCAGTTTGAAGCTTAAAAATAAAATGGTTCTTCTGGATGAAAAGAATGATAAGACTCATAATAGATACAAGCAATTTCTGCTATGAATGCACATTAAGTCCTATTACTTTCAGCATATTGGGGGTAGTAATAGTCCTCAGACTTACATTTCTCCTTAGAGTCACTGGGTTATAAGTGGTGCCAAGTTTTCCATTTGTGAATACAATTTTATTTAGGATCAAAACTATGCCTTACTGATGAATAAATCTAGAGTACCCATGAGAAAAACTTCCAGATAAGATAAATGATATGGGGGGAAAATGTAGTTAGTGAAATTTTATTAACAACCATTAGATGGTTATAGTAGTTGAGTAGCATTATCTTAGAATAATTTATTTACTGAGATGTAAAACTATTTGAAATACATTGTTTCTTAATTTAGTTGTTTGTTTGTTTTTTTAATTGTAGAGAGAGGGGATAAAGATTCCGTCATATAAATTTTTGCCTCTTATGTACCAACTGGCTGCTAGAATGGGGACCAAGATGATGGGAGGCCTAGGATTTCATGAAGTCCTTAATAATGTAAGTAAATCTGAAAATCAAACAATTGCTTTTCTTTTATATTATTATGTACCATATTGAGTATATACTACTGTTCCAATCTAAGAAGTGGAAATATATAGAAAATTTTTAGTCATATTTATTCTTTTGTCTCCTTTTACTGGGCAGTTTTTTAATTTCTCTCTCTTAAATCCTCATGTTCCTCACATACATACATACATACACTCCTCCCACTGCAATATCTAGTACATTAACACATATCTTAATGTTTAGCAAAATGAAAAGGGTTGTGAATTTTCTGCTTTTTTTGTTTGTTTGAATAGAACTAATAGTTCTTCATTTTCTGCCAGCTCATCTCTAGAATTTCAATGGATCACCCCCATCATACTTTATTTATTATACTGGCCTTAGCAAATGCAAACAAAGATGAATTTTTGATCAGACCAGAAGCAACAAGAAGGAGTAGAGTAACTAAAAATGCACCTAAACAAAATTCTCAGCTTGATCAGGTATTTGGATTGAATGAACATACGTAACTTTTTGAGTTTTGCTATTCATATTTAAGTCTTACAAATTCTAAGAATATGTGTTGCCACTATATTCAGTTTATAAATTTTTTGTTAATATGGTGCCCCTAAAATTGGTCCAAAATTCCTGAATATTTCTCAGAAATATGAGGTACCAATAATATTTCACAGTTTTTTCCCTCACAGCCATGAGCAAAGAAGAAATAGATTTTGAAAGGCACCCAAGTCATTTACTCTTGGGATTATTATACCTTTCATGTATCTCATTCATAAGGTTACTATTTTGTTTGTATCTGAGGGATTATAGTCCTTTCATTATCTACATATGTGCATAAATTTTTTTTCTTTTGATTATTATAACTGAAAAGTTGAAGTGTTGAGTATTTCCTTATGTATTTTTGTTTGTTTTTTATTAATAGGATCGAACTGAGGCTGCAAACAAAATAATATGTACTATCAAAAGTAGGAGGCCTCATATGGTCAGAAGTGTGGAGGCACTTTGTGATGCTTATATTATTTTAGCAAACTTTGATGCTACTCAGTGGAAGACTCAGAGAAGTATGTGTTTGATAGAATGAGTGTTCCTTTCTTGCTATGTTATTCTCTGTGTAAATATATAATTATAGAACCTAGTATGTAAACACATTTAAAATCACAAACAGTATTATAGTTATAGATATGAAGGTCCTAAGGACTATAATTCACATATGATCCAAAACTTAATTTTTATTTAATATCTTCAACACCCCCCACATTTTCACTTAATATCTTTTGGTGGAACTGATGGTAGATGACTGCACTGAATTAAATAATTTCTCTGGATAATGTTCCGTTGCAAATACTTGTTCCAAAGAATTGCATAGAGGCAAGTCCTTTAAAATAATTGAATAACTCAAGAGTTTTCAGGCTCAAAAGTTTTCTGAAATGAAGTTGGTTACTCACTGTTCCCTAGAACTTAAAAATGAAAAGGCCTATCATTTCCTCCATAAATGCTAGAATGCCTTGTATGTAATCCATCACTCTTCTTGCTGTTTCTGTTCAAATAATTATAAGCTGCTGTAGTATGTACATATACTTACAAGTGTACCTCTCCGCATATTAAATGATACTCCTTTTTCCATTCAGAATCATATCTTCATATCTAAATTCTTCTTCCTTTAAACTGAGAATGAGACTTCTCATTGTGTTACTCTAAGCAAACCAAAAATCATTGTCATGTCCTTTAATCACATTTAATAGTAGTATTGCAGGATACAGTATCTATGTACTGTGTAAACTGTTAGTAATTATTTTAAGATGCTCAACATGGCCCCTCGGGTAGATGTGGTCTGTTTACCTGTGCTAGATATCCTTGAAAATGCATTTATAAACCATGTTAACCAGTGCTGTGCTTTGACCCTGAGCTACATTGAGTCCCTCGCCCATGGGTCTCATTTCTACTCGAGGTGAACTACATACACATCAGCCACAGCTTGCAGTCTGCTAAATTGAATTGTGTTTTACCTTTAGTGTTGTTCCTCAATTTGTAGTTGTCACCAGAACCTCTTTATTTTAAATATAGAAGGCATAACTATTCCAGCAGACCAGCCAATTACTAAACTTAAGAATTTAGAAGATGTTGTTGTCCCAACTATGGAAATTAAGGTAATTTACCATTAACAGTTTTGATTTGTTTATTAAACTAAATTCCTCTTTACTAGGTTTAATTGTTTGAAATAGCCTCTTTTGTGTGTAGGTTAAAATTGGTTAAATATTGGCAGTTTCATTTGTTTCAACCTAGTTTGTTTTATTTTTTTAATTAGATACCCTTTGCCTAAGCCTTAAATAATTACAGGGTTCTCCTGCTTTCTTTTCCTTTGTCTTTAGTTTTGTACCTCCCATCTTACTTATGAAGGTCTATAATACTGTTCATTGGCCAGAAGAAAGAAAGATTCTATGTACTCATGCCAAATTTAATTTTCAACTTGGCAAGAAAGTTCCTAATGTTTTATATTGTTTTTTAAAATTCTGTATGCATTCGGATGTTTTGACAGTGATGTATTACAATATTCAGTAATGCCGTATCTATTATAGTATTAAATTGAGTAATAATATACATAATACTTTTAGCTATGTTCCAGTAATCTTTTATTGCTAGAAGTTCCTTGTGGGCAGGGATACATGTAATAGTAAAGGTTATAGTTTAGCAAATGTTCATTTTAACTACATTGTCTAAATCTTTCCTTTGAGTTTGCTGTTTAGTGCTTAATATCTGTAGTTATTTTATTTGAAATATAGCTATATTACGTGGATTAAATAATATCTTTCCAGCTAAATCAGCAATGTTATTTAATTGAATATTTCTTGAAAAATACTGTATTTAGCAGTTACAACCTAGAAGACTCCTCTGTACACTTCTATAAAATTTACCTTAATATGTTTTTATGAGGAGTTTACTATTTCTCAGATGACTTAATATATACAAGTAAATGTTAAGACCTGACCCCTGCTTTTTCAATAGCTTTTCAGTGACACTATTCTAACTTTGTATACCCTATTTTTATTAAGAGATATTTAGGGAGGTAAATTGTGTTATCTATGTCACTTCTTTGAACCTTTCCAATGTCAAATATTACCTTTCATTTAAATAGGAAATTAATTATAGCTCTAGTTTTTAACCAACAACACATTGTCATTCCTTCCTCTCTTTAATATTAAAATTGTTGATCATAATTTATTTTTAAATCCAAATAGTACATCTGACATATTATATTTATACCTTTTATTAGGTGGACCCCACTGGAGAATATGGAAATCTGGTGACTATACAGTCATTTAAAGCAGAATTTCGTTTAGCAGGAGGTATAAATTTACCAAAAATAATTGATTGTTTGGGTTCTGATGGCAAGGAAAGGAGACAGCTTGTCAAGGTGAGACTTCCCTTTTGTGTTACGGTTCTCACACGGTTAATGAGAAAAGGCCAAAGAAAAACTATAGTTGATAGTTTTTTCCTTCTTTATTTAGGTCTTTATTTTTATTCTGAATAATTACAAGTGAGCAAAACTTATGGAAGTACATTACTTTATAGAAGCAGAATGCTTTTCTCCATTTTTTTGTGTCTGAAAGACCATCATTATGACAACTGATTAAAGTGAAAAAATACTGTTAACATGTACGGATGATGGGTTAACCAGCTGGCTTGTTATGGAAAAGATATTTTAGTGTTTGTTGCTTGTTTAATTGAGGTTGAAGTCTCCTGCTTCAATATGCTGTGTCTTGCACAATGCTAAGTGCTATTAAATTATCAAAAGGGACAGCATTTCTCCCTTACTCTGCTTGAGAGCTCCTGGGGTCTTGCTGGGGAGTAGTGGACAGATTTCTGTGCTGCTTGCCCAGGTGTTTTGCATTGAACTCCTCAGGGAGAAGAGATTTAGTTACTCTATTTACAAAAGCAGCTAGGAGGAGAAATTTAAAAAAAATTTTTTTATTGTTTTTCCTACCCAGTGTTATAGCTTATTCTAAAACAGAGGTGTCCAATCTTGTGGCTTCCCTGGGCCACATTGGAAGAATTGTCTTGGTCCACACATAAAATATACTAACACTAATGGTAGCTGATGAGCTTTAAAGAAAAAAGTTCCAAAAATATCTCATAATGTTTTAAGAAAGTTTACGAATTTGTAGTGGACCGCATTCAAAGCCTTCCTGGACTGCATATGGCTGCAGATTGAACAAGCTTGTTTTAAAGGAAAGAGGAACCTTGGGTCTTAATTATTTATGAAACTGAAGAGGCGAATGCCCTTTTGTAGTCCTCAGATGACTGATTTTATAATAAAGAAAATGGACTGTGCTTAGGTATTCTGGTTTTAATTATTCTAAAGGGCCGAGATGACTTGAGACAAGACGCTGTCATGCAGCAGGTTTTCCAGATGTGTAATACACTGCTGCAGAGAAACACTGAGACCAGGAAGCGGAAGCTGACTATCTGCACATATAAGGTAACTGATTTATGTACTTCTGCTGCTTCACCAAGAACATAGAAAAGATGCCATTGTTCAGATCAGGACTCTGCACATGTTCTCTGTGAAGCACCAGATTGTAAACATTTGTGACTTTGTGGGCCACATAAGGTCTCACTCACCATATTACTTTTTTTTTTACAACTCCTTTAACCTGGAAAACCATTTTAGCTCACAGGCTGTACAAAAAAACAGTCTGAGAATGGATTTGGTCCAAAGGGTTTTGTCAATCTCTGATTTAACCATTTTGTTTTTATTACCTTTTTATTTTATTTATTATTTATTTATTTTTATTGTTAAATTTAATGGGGTTTTTATTACCTTTTTAAAAAATACTCATATTGTTAAAACCTGCAGTTAGGTATTTTCTTGCAATCAACTAAAATATTCCTGTCTTTGACTATTTGGCTTGTTTTCTATATAAAAGTATTCTTAAGAAGAAAACTTATGCTAAGAAAATACTGATTTATTGAAGATTATAGTACATAAAATAGGCTTTAAAATTTTTTAATTTGTTAGTTTTTGACTACATAATAAGTTTGCATGGTTCAAAAATCCAACAGGAGAAAAAGGTATAAAAAGAGAAGCCTTCTCTCAGGCTTCCTCCTATCAACCTTATCCCCACCTTACCCTTATAGGTACATTTTCATTTGTTTCTTGCATTATGCAAATAAAATATGTAAACGTGTTTCCTTATTTCCTTCTTTCTTGGAGAAAAGACAACATACTTTTTTTTTTCACTCATCAATATACAGTAGACTCTCATTTAACTGGCACCCATGGGGGTTGGTAGATGCTGGATAAATATAAGCAGACTCTCTGTTAACTGGAACTCAAGCAACCAGTGCAAAGGTTGCTTGAGTGCTAGTAAACAGAGAGTCTACTGTATAATACTCTTTATTTAAAGCTTGCGACTATTTACGGTTGTCTAGCTTGGAAGTAAAAATATACCAAAAAATACATTAGTAGTCATCTTGCTGAAGCATCTAACATGCTATCTGGGGAAGGGCTATGGGGTCATAGAGGGATACAAAGAAAGCCCCCTCTCTTTCCCAGCAAGTATGAGAGAGACTCTTAGAGTTGATAAAGCTGTTTATTGGGTAAAAGGCTGATAATATTATTTTCTATACTTTATGTTTATATCATAATTTTTAATTTTCCCAGGAAACATTTTATGTTTAGGAATACATTTCCTCTTAGTGAAACTAACAAAATCATAAAGTAAGAATACATAATACTTGCAATTAGTAAGACTAAGCCTATCAACTAAAATTGAGACTACATTTAGTATTTCTCAAAGTGAAATTCTCAGATTTATTTGATATTAAAAGTATAAGGAAAGCATAGTTAATTCCTTTTCCAACTGGACCAAACTAAGTACGGCTCGATCACAGATGCTGATGAATGTCATTACCAGGTTTGACCTCTCAGGAAATTGTGGACACTGAGAGATGAGCAGGTTCTCAGAAGTCTTAACAATCAGGCTACAAAATCTTACACTTTGAGCTTAGGTATAATTTTTGTCGCTTTCCTCCAATGAACTTTGTCTCTTATGCACAGAGAAATACTAATACAACTTGGAAAAATGCTTCAAACTACACCTGATAGTTGAATGATTGTCGCATGCTCTTTAATACCCTTTCATAATCAAAAGGTGTTTATCACTTCAGGTGGTTCCCCTTTCTCAGCGAAGTGGTGTTCTTGAATGGTGCACGGGAACGGTCCCTATTGGTGAATTTCTTGTTAACAATGAGAATGGTGCTCATAAAAGATATAGGCCGAAGGATTTCACTGCCTATCAATGTCAAAAGAAAATGATGGTAAGTGACAACTCAGAAGTATGAGTTATTACAAGATTGCTTAATAGCTTATTAAAGTTGACAGTTACCAAATATTATAGAATACAAAAGTTTTAATTTCATCAGATAATTAACAATATTAAAGAAAGTAAGCTCACCAGAATGGAAGTGTGTTTGAGTGAAAAAAGGTTTTGCATGATCAGTGGTGCCCAGTTTTCTGGTTGGAGTGATGGAGTGGATGAAGAGACTATTTACTGTGTTGAAAAATAGAGGGAGTGGCTGAAGTTTGCCCGAGATGAGAAGTGAATTAGTTTGGATTTGGAAGTTAAAGTGAAGATGTGTGGGAGCAGGTGGAGAGGCCCATCCAGCTTGCGCTTCATAAAGATATCCAGGCCAAAGATACAGGTTTAGGGGTCATGAGCGCATAGATGAGAATTCAGCCCACTGAACTCAACAAGCTTTGCTTCAGGAAAGTATACTGTATAGTGAGAAGATATTGGCGGACAGAGCTGAGATGTGTCAGCTGCTTTGCTGTCCATCAGTGATTCTTTCGTTTTTCCTCCTGTGATATCACCGAAGACTATCTGAAGAAGACAATACCTTTGGCATTTTATTGTTTACTTCTACATAGACCACAGGATCATTCAAATGAGAATTTACTTAAGACAAATAATAGTCACTGTTGGAGTGTCTCCTTCCACCAATATTAACATGAAAACACTGAAGGGATTATAACTTGTTATTAATTGTTCTCCTGATCAAACTGTTAGCTTTTTGTGTGTAGAGATAATATCTTGTTTACCTTTTTATTGTCTGTAGCATACTCTTTCTGTATAGAAACACTAAGTAGACTTAAATTAGTTGAACACAATATTGAGAAAAATAACTTTATATTTGATCTATTTAAAGGAGGTACAAAAGAAGTCTTATGAAGAGAAATATGAAATCTTCATGGACATTTGCCAGAATTTTCAACCAGTTTTCCGTTACTTCTGCATGGAGAAGTTTTTGGATCCAGCTGTTTGGTTTGAGAAACGACTGGCCTATACTCGCAGTGTGGCTACATCTTCTATTGGTAATATTCTTGCACTTTTTAGTAGAATCAGCACTTCCTACATTCTTAGTGAAGGGGGATGACGATGTTGTTTGTGGTCATCAACCAAACCATCTTCAGACATTGAATTTGTTGTTCATCCTGATTCTTAGCAACTAATTCTAGGTCTTAGCTTTAGTGGGATTCAATTCTCCTACCCCAACGTAGGGAATTAAGACTGGTTGTTCTTGTTTGTTGAATAGTGAATATAGTCTCTTTCTGGATTCACTGTTATTTTCTGAGATTTTTCTTTGGAAAATAATAAAGTCCATGAGAACTCCATTTAAATTTTTTCCTTAAATTGTTGTTGTTCTTTTGCACAGAACCTCTATAATACTATATTATCACCCTTGGATTGATTTTAATAGAACTTTGGTTTTGGAATAAAATAATGAAATTTGAGGTCTGTCTGGGAAGTATCCAGCCATGTAATCATTCTCATTATATTGACAATGGCTGGATGTTTTCTGGACAGCCCTCGTATATTTAAATATTCAGTGTACAGCATATATGTTGACTTTGTTTTTTAATTTTTTAAGAGTTTGAAATAGCTAGATAGGGCACTTACGGTAACAAAATCCTATGGCATGAGAACTAACAGGAATATCACAGATCTTTTAATCTGTTGCTTTTTAACTAAAGACCACTTCTTCCATCACTTACATAGCACTCCCCAGCACATCACTTACATAGCACACATGACAGCAGGTCATGTGTGTTTCGAAAAAGTTCTAGGTAGTTGTGAAATCCTCTTCTTTTCTACATTGAGATTCATTAATCTGATTCATCTAATTTAGTTTATAAATAAGACGGTAGGCCTAGTTAATGACTAGGAAGGCACTCAGGCATTCTGACTCCCTATACAGTGTCTTTTTATAATAGCACATAGTGTTTTTCATTAGGTTAAAAGCATTTTAAGGCATGTTATTATCTGTCTTAAAAATAGAAATGTAATGTTTCTGGGTACATGCCTGATGAAGTGAATTAATGATTAATTGTGTTAAATATAATTCACCAAGCAGAAGATAGTTTCACTGAAGAATAAAGAATGTACTCATAGGCTTCTCAATTTAAAAGTATACTCAGTATGTATTTGAGTTGCATGTAGTGCACTGCTTTGGCCCTGGTAAATAACAGTCTCAACTTTAACCATACCAATTTCTGAAAGACTTAATATTTTTACATGTGTGCTTTGTTAATAAAAGTTAAACTTCTAGCAAATCATCTAGGATTTGTACAAGTATAAATGAAAATAGCTGGCAAGATTTGCCAAGCTCAAAATGGCCAGTTATGTACATGATTTCTGGTAAGTAGCTAAAAAGAATTAGCTACTTACAAATTATGTAGAGCCAGTGCTGTTAGTTGAAATTATGGCTAAATGTGTAATAGAAATAGATGGATCAGTGATTTCAGTTTGTTATTTTTTCCAGTTGGTTACATACTGGGACTTGGTGATAGACATGTACAGAATATCTTGATAAATGAACAATCAGCAGAACTTGTCCATATCGATTTAGGTAAGTGATCAAAAATGCATATTTGTATTCTGTTTAATAAACATTTGGTCTTCAAGAAATGTAGCCTACCAGGATCTTATAAGTATGAGGGAGAATAGATACATCAAAGCAATAAATACTGTTAATAAAAGCATGAACACAGTGATGCTGGAGTGTGTAGCACACTCTGCCTGGGATAATGAGTGAGACTTACTAGAAGTGACATTTAAGCCAGGTCTTAATCCTTTTGCTGTTTAGGAAATAAAAGTGCAGCTCTTTGCCATGTTCATTTAATTTTACGTAAACATGATTTTCAATGTGAAAATAAAATAGAAAAACTGTTCTTGGAGTTATTTCTAAGCAGAATTTGTCTCTAATCCTAATATAACAGGAATGTATATGATGGTCACTATTTAATATTTTTTTGTGCGGTAGATTTCAAAGCACAGAACTTTGGGGGTCAGCTTAGGACTGTAATCTGAGAGTTATCTTGGGGTAAACACTGTAGCTGCAAGTGCTGCCGAGAGTATTCTTGGGACCAATGGGAAAAGGGTTAAAGAACAGGGGTGGAGATGGGCCATGGGAGGGAAGTAGAAAAGGGAAGCATGAGAAATCCTTGTGGGGATGGAAATATTCTGTGTCTTCAGTATCCTGGTTGTGATGTACTGTAGTTTTATAAGGTGTTATCATTAGGGGAAGATAAATAAAAAGTATATGGAAAGATCTTTATGTTTTATATCTTACAACTGCATGTGAAATCTATAATTAGCTTAAAAATTTTCACTTAATGAAAAATAGTTTATATATTTACAAGGACTGTCTGGAAAGTATCCAGCTTTTTAATATGAGAAATGGATTCATTTATGGCTGGATTTTTTTTCTCATCAACCCTCATATAACTATACATATTTAAATAAATATAAATTGATATATATCTTCTGCATTTTAAATTCTACCCATAACTACTTATATTTTTAAATCACTCTTTAATCTGGATTTCTCTAATTATTTCAAGTAGTTATTTTTTCTTAATTTGGGGTGGCCCTCCTAGACAGTGCTGGTACTGGGGAAGGCAGGCAGGGCAGAAATAGAATAAATTACTGTATGACTGTGTTGTAGTACTGATGGATATAAGTGACAGGTTATTTGGTTCCTCTGTAAAGTTCATGGGCCAGTAGGCAGGAAAGCCATTAAGCTTTGGAACCTCCTCACCTCGCTGTATTTTTTACTGTAGGAGTTGCTTTTGAACAGGGTAAAATCCTTCCTACTCCTGAAACAGTTCCTTTTAGACTCACCAGAGATATCGTGGATGGGATGGGCATTACTGGTGTTGAAGGTGTCTTCAGGAGGTAAGTGATATAAGGTAAAGTAGGGAAGATGATTTTTGGTGTCAGAATTATTTGGATTATTGATTTCTGTAGATTAGAATTATATCCCAGTGCTTTGGCAGTACTAAGGAAAAGACCATGGGTGAAAATAGTAATAGTTTCCTCTTCTTTGAGGTCAGTATAACATATTATACGTGCTGTCCTTCCTAACCTCTGGAAGCTGCTCACCTTTACCTTTGATACCTCTGTCTTGGCTGACTGTTTCCTGCTCAGAACTCCTGCTGGGCACTCGTTGTTGGGCACATAAACTGTCCTAAAGGAGCTTATGATCCCTACCAGTGACTGCAAAACACATTGCAGCTCCCCTGTACTTCTCCCAGCATAGGTCTATGTACTCAGCTTTTAATGAGACAGATTCTAGTCTAAGTAAACTAATAATCACCATAATAATTAATGACTGAAAGAAATATTTTGTAGTATTGTGTCATTCTTATCAATGCTAAGCTTATATTCACATTTCTTTTTATTAACGTGTAGTTGACATGTTATATTAGTTTTTAGGTGTGTACAATACTGGGTTTCGACATTTATATACTACCTTACTATGTGATCACCACGTTAAATCTAGCAGCTGTAGGTCACTGTACAAAGTTACTATGATGTTATTGACTATATTCCTTGGGCTGTACATTACATGCCTGTGACTTATTTTATAACTGGAGGTTTGTGCCTCTTAATCCCCTTGTCTTTTTTTATCCATCCCCACTTCCCACACCCTGTCTGGCAGCCATCAGTCTGTTCTCTGTATCTATGAGTCTGTTTCTGTTTTATTTGTTCATTTTTGTTTATTTGTTTGTTTGTTTTAGATATGTAAGTGAAGTCATACAGTATTTGTCTTTGACTTATTTCAGTAGTGCAATACCCTCTACATCTATAACAGCTTTGTTGCTGTTGCCTGGGGAGACACATCCAAAAAAAACTATTGCCAAGACTGATGTCAGACAGTGTGCTGCCTATTTTCTTCTAGGAGTTTTACGGTTTTAGGTCTTACATTTAAGCCTATAATCCATTTTGAGTCTGTTTTTGTATATGGTATAAGAAAGTGCTCCAGTTTTATTTTTTTGCATATCTGTCCAGTTTTCCCAGCACTGTTTATTGAAGAGGCTATCTTTTCCCCATAGTATATTCTTGCCTCCTTTGTCATAGATGAAGTGACCGTGTAAATGTGGTTTATTTCTGGGTTCTCTGTTCTGTTCCATTTATTTGCAGTCATGTTAGAAATATCTACTGACAACCCACTCTTCCAAGTATGATGCTCTTTGATACATTAATTTGGGAATTACAATAATCTCAGCATACTACACATGAAAGATAGATAGAGTTTGAAAATGTTGGTGTGTAACAAAATTCATATTTATAATGTATTAATAGATGCTGTGAGAAAACCATGGAGGTTATGAGAAACTCTCAGGAAACCCTGTTAACCATTGTAGAGGTAAAGTATATTATAAGGAAATCTTTATTTCTCTACCTGGTAGACTGAGATGGAAACTATTGGAGGGTTTTGAGCCTGAAGTGATTTGTGTCACCACCTACAATAACCTTGTCACTTATAAGCCCACCTCTTATGCTTTGTATATTTTACTGATCTACCCTGTCTTGCCTCTGAAAGTCTATCTAGATTCCCTGAAATCATTTAATGTGATTGTCCCAGTCTTCAAGAGCAGTTTCCCATTGGAGCTTACTGTGTGTGGCCTTTGTGTCTTCAGCTTTAGGAAGGTGTTTCTCGATAGTAGCATGGATGTCAGTCCTGTGGAATGCCATTGAGGGCGCCTTCTTGTACTCCTTACTTTTCCTCTATTAGGTTCCATTGAGCCACAGTCACTATTTCTGATCTAACACTTAAAACATCTCCTCACTTCATAAATGCCTCTCAGAGAACTTTTACTCTCAAGATCTCTTTTTCTTCTTCATAACAACCATTCTGTCCTCCAAGACTTACCAGTTCTACTAAGGAAATAGCTCTCTAACTCAGTGGTTCTGAGCTAAGGACTATTTTGTCCCCTAGACCTAGAGGAAAAAATGTCTGAAGACATTTTTGGTTGTTATAAATTGAGGGGCTGGGCATTAGGATACTATTGACATTTAGTGGGTTTAGATCAGGGAGGCTGCTAAACATCCAACACCTAGGATGGCCCCTATAGCACAGAATTATCCAGCCCTGAAGGGTCAATAGCTACAAGATTGAGAAATACTGCTCTGGCTTAATCAGTCTCTACTTCTTTATTTCTTTCATTTAATCACTTCTGTTCTGACGTTAAGACTATAAACTATATTTTTCAAATTACTCTAGTTCTTCCTTGATTCTAGAAATTGCCAATACAATTCCTAATACAAGCCCTTGGGATTGAAATAATTTGTGTTGTTTCTCAACTTCAACCCAAGAAGACTCTGTAGTCTCTTTATAATTCGGCATCTATTCCTTTTCATAAGTTGATTATTAAATAGACTTCCATTTTGTGGGTGAAACTGGTTTGGATCTCTGAAACCTAAAGCCATGTTAGTGCTCATCTTGAAGTCAGTTAGGAGTCCTCACAAGCCACATATATTTGAAGTCAGTCTCTCTGCAGTTTTTAATGGTCATAGAGGGTACTCAGAATAGCTTCAACAGATGACCAGGTTTTGGTACTGCTGATCTGGTACATGTCCTGGAATTAAACACACAATGCTAAGGGCATTTGGTAGCCCGCTGCAGACCTACTGAGAGACATACATAATAGTAAAGGCAGCAGCGAAAGGGGGTTCTAACTTTATAATGCTGGGACATCCAACAGCATCACTTGTCCCGTGTTATTAAGACCTGTATGGTAAGCATTTGCTGTTCTTAAAAATATTCTGTGGGGAAGCTGGGATGGCTCAGTGGGTTAAGTGCTCACTTTGCAGCGCTGGGGACCGAGGATCGAATCCCAGCCCCGGTCCATGCGGAACCACATGCTGAACTGGGAGCTCCCCCAGTTCAGTTCTCTCTCTGTCTCTGTCTCTCTCTCTCTCACTCTCTCTCCCTGTCAAAAATAAATAAATAAATAAAAATATATTAATAAAAAAAAAAAATATTCTGTGCTTATAACACCAGAGGCACGTAGCTGTTCCGAACTGCCAAGGTCAGACATCTCGAAGAGCTTTGAGTAACATCATGAGGTCTCACTAAAAGTTAAGACCTGGGGAAGCCGGGATGGCTCAGTGGGTTAGGCACTCACTTTGCAGCGCCGGGGACCGAGGATCGAATCCCGGCCCCGGCCCGTGCGGAACCATATGCTGAACCTGGGAGCTCCCCTAGTTCAGTTCTCTCTCTGTCTCTGTATCTCTCTCTCTCTCTTTCCTCTGTCAAAATAAATAAATAAATAAAATATATATTAAAAAAAAAAAAAAGTTAAGACCTAAAGCTACTTGCTCTGGCCATGCCAATTATTTTGATATTCAAATCCTAATTGATATATAGCTCAAGATGACAACACAGTAGTAGACCTAGGATTGTGATGAGCTTTCAATAAGTTATAACCTTTTTTTTCATTCCAAGTTAGAACTAATTGAGAGAAAAAGAGCCTCAGAAATAGGATAGCAATCAGACTGTCAGGTTTACGGCTGATAAAACTGTTGGAGAACATGGCTCAGGATTGAGTTCTAACAGTCTAGCTAGTGCTCGCCAACTCCCCTGCCCCGCAGCCCAGTGCCCCCCTGAGGGAGAAATGGGCCTGCGAAGCAAATGCCCTTACCCAGGACTGTACTGGTCAAGAGGGAGAAAAATAAAGTAAGTGACTAGTGTTTATCTCCTTTCAATAAATTGTTTCACCCAGTCAGGAAACATAAGCCAAGGGTTATCAGCCCCAACCGTGGAGGAAGAAAGAATTCAGAATGGGTTAAGAAGTGCAGAGCATTATCCTAGTAATCTCCTCCCCAAGGAAACAGGGAGCGGATTCAGTAAGTTTGTCTCCCACCTGCCAGTCAATGACCATGTGACTGGCCTCTGTTATCTTTATAATTTTTGTCTGTTTCTAAATACACATCAAAATGCACATTCTTCTAATACAAATGTTCTGTCTGTCTAGGTCCTCCTGTACGACCCTCTCTTTGACTGGACCATGAACCCTCTGAAAGCTTTGTATTTGCAGCAGAGGCTGGAAGATGAAACTGAACTCCACTCAGCTCCAAAGGCAGATGACCAGGAATGCAAACGAACTCTCAGGTGAGCAGCAGTTTCGGATGAACTTCTGGTCAAGCGTTCAGATTTTCCTATTCCCAAGGCCCTTTACGCTGTTCCACCTCATTAATTCCGTTCTCTTTTTGTCATCAGTGATATTGACCAGAGTTTCAACAAAGTGGCTGAACGTGTTCTGATGAGACTACAAGAGAAACTGAAAGGCGTGGAGGAAGGAACGGTGCTCAGTGTGGGTGGGCAGGTGAATTTGCTCATACAACAGGCCATGGACCCCAAAAATCTCAGCCGACTCTTTCCAGGATGGAAGGCTTGGGTGTGATACTCAGCATATGAATTACTGCTGAATTCAACCTGTAGTAAATACTGTTTTGGCCTTTTAACTCACATACAATGAATAGGTATTAATATTCAACCAAGTGAACTACTTTCTGTGTTTTGTATTTTTAAATTTTTAATACTTGCTTCAGTCACCAAAAGATGCTTTGATAGTCTCAAGGAACATCTGTTCTCTCACATGTTAGAAATAATTGTCATTCATGCTCTACTAGGCTAAACATTTATTTTTTTTTCTTAAGTACAAAGTTATTACTCAACCCACTGAGCCACTGAGCTTCCCCAGTTTCTTACATCTTATGCAGCATTCCTGTGTTTTGTTGGAGAGGAATGATTTAGGTATCAAGTTTTATATGTAGCTAGAAATGGAACACTTTGTCTTCATACTGTCACCAGATAAACCAGTAAAAATACAGCCTTGTCTATTGGTGAATATAATCCCTCCTCCATTCTTAGGGAAATGTTCATTTAAGCTACAGAGATTAAGAAATGTGTGATTGAATGTTCCTTTTATTTGTACCCTACGTAACCAGTTTACGTAAACAGTTTTCTCTTAAAAAGCGTTAGCATTTCTGTCCTGCTAATGGCAAGCACTCACTCATATCTGATCTCCCCTCTCCCACTCCCTCCAATTTCAGTCTCCAGAACTTTGTGGACTATAAATTTCTTTGATTTCTGGGAAACTATTCTTAAAATTATTTTGCATTTCAAATTACAAACTTACCTTGGTGTCTCTTTTTCTTATAAGCTGCCTAAATGAATACTTGGTATTTATTGGTAGTTTTATTACTGCAGTGAATCAAGGGGATATAATAAACTTAGAATGTCTTTATTCAAGAATGTCTGAAAAAGAAGTTATCAATTAGATGATAGGATAGGTAAATGAATTTATAACTAATTGTTGCTAGTTTGAGGTATCTGTATTTGAAACAACTGTTCAGCTTTGAAAGGTATGCCATAAGGCTCCTGTTCTGTTAAAATATTCTAATTAATGGTTTTGTAAAGTTTACTAAATTTACAAATAACAAACCAAGGAGAATAGCTAATTCACAGGTAATGGAATTAGGATTCTAAAGACTTTGACAAGCTGGAACACTGGAAGTGAATAGGATAGAAATTTACCAGGAACACATGAGTAGTAGTTAGGTTTCTAAAATATTAACCATAGAATATTTGTTGTATGCTGAGCACCTGACATACATTATGTGTAGCATCTCTTGCAAGATTAGTGGTAGTACCCCAATTTATACCTGGAGAAAATAACTTTTGGGAAAATAAGGTAACTTCTCCAAGGCCAGAGTATAGTAAATCATAGGTACAAGTTTATGGATAATCCCTAATTTGAAAAGCTTTCAAGTGAAAAGAATCTGGGCTTTGCCAGTCAGTTGTTCTTAATGTCAGTGGAAGCCAAGTAGAGAGGCTACTAGAAAAGCTAGATAATCATAGACTACGTAGCTGTGTCCAGTTAAGGGAGATAATAGCCCTCCCACCATTCTCTGTGCTAGTCATAACACCCCAAAGAATCTCCCTATCAGTGGGCATATAAATCATGGTCATTATATACTTAAAATGTGTGCACTTAGAAATGCTAAAAACTTAAATATGGTGTAAAACAGATAAAGGGAAAAAGGAAAAACTTTGGACTTATTAAAGATAAACTTTGGATTTTAAAGAAAATCTTTAAAAAATGTAGAAAACTAGTATACTGGCGTGAAATACAGAGATATGTACCACTTCAAGTATTTTCATTGCACTTTAACGGAATTATATATTTCCTATAAATCTAGTACTATTGAATGTATTTCTTTGCTATACTGTTAGCAGCATCCTGTTACACTGTTACCTGTTTCTGAATAAATAATTCTGTAAGAAAATGTATGCAAAGATTCATTCGTCTTATTCAGATATTTGCATGTCCTGTGTGCCAGGCTTGGTGCTGGTTCCCAGACACGGAGCAGTGAGCCAGGCAGGCACAGTCAGTCCTTTCAGAACTCAGATGAAAATCTGAAAGAATATACTATAATAGGATGAAGATTCTGATGTTCTCAGCATGAAGTTTGCATACCACATGTGTGTGTTTTTCAGAGTTTCAGGCTCTTTTGTGTAGTTTCTAAAAAAAAAAATGAGTTTTGCATAAATATAGTACAGGCAAAGTTTTCACGAAGTTTAGAATCAGAATTTGGTAATGTGAAAATTTTATATAGTGAAAATTATTTCCTAACAATTCAATTCCCTTACTTTGCCCATGACATCTAGCTTGCATAATTTTTTTTAATGTACAGCAACATGTATAAATGTATACTTTCTACACTGATGTACAGTTTATGGTTCTAAAGAAGTGGTCCTCATTGAGGGGTGATTTTGCTTCCTCACTGTCCACTTCCACAGAGGACGTTTGGCAGTGTCTGAAGACATTTTTTGTTGTCACTGGCATGGCAAAACATGAAACATTGACGTAGTGTTGACCGTTGAGGTCAGTACTTGTAAACCAGGACAAACATGTAGGAGAGAGATGTCCGTGAATTTGCTCATAGCTCATGTCATTCTAGTTAAGTTTGTGGTCATAGCTGACTACTACTCATGTGAACCACTTTCTTTTAATTGTGATAATACACACATAAGATTTGCCACCTTAACCATTTCTAAGTATACAGTTCAGTAGTGCTGAGAACATTCATATCTTGCAGCTAATCTCCAGCATTCTTCACTTTGCAAACCTGGAATTCTGTACCCATTCCACAGCTCCCCATTACCCGCTCCAGCTAGTCTCGGCACCCACCATTTTATTTTCCGTCTATGAATTTGACTAACTGCCTCCTGTAAGTGTAACCATACAACGTCTTCTTGTGTCTGGTTTATTTCACTAGCACAACATCCTTGATTTTCATCCATGTTGTATGTCAGAATGTCCTTATTAAGACTGAATAATATTCCATTGTATGTATCAAGCATGTTTTGTTTATCCATTCATCTCTTCTATAGACACTTGGGTTGCTTCTCCCTTTTGACCATTATGAATAATGCTGCTATGAACATGGGTGTACAAATCTCACTTCAGGACCCTGCTTTTCATTCTTTTGGGCCTATACCCAGAAATGGAATTGCAGGATCATATGGTAGTTCTGTTTTTCATTTCTTTCAGGGACCACCATACTATTTTTCCATAGCAGCTATACCATTTTACATTCCATCAACAGTGCACAAGGGTTTCACTTTCTCCACGTCCTCACCAATATCTGTTTTTGTTTTGTTTTTATAGTAGCCCACCTATGGATATGGGTGAGTCATTCTTGCAAGTAAAGGCATTGTATACTTTACACAAATATGAGTGTCATTTCAAGACAATGAGTTAGAAGCAAAAGACTTTCCTTCCATTGATAATTTTGAAATCTGATTACTTGTTAGTAGATCTTAATATTATGTTGTAAACTACCCCCAAAATGTTCCCTAGTGTTTCCTGGTATTTGAATATTCACTACCGACTTAGAAATAATACCAGTGCAACATAGACACCAATATTAGAAGACCCCATTTTATAAGACAAGGATTATCCATATGTCAGAAATTACTAGAATTACAAGAAAACAGGACCAATATATTCATCATGAGCATAGTTGCAAAAGTTCTTACAAATAGTAAATCAGTTTCATCAACCTAAAAAGGTTATTACATCATGACCAAATTACATTATTCCAAGAATACTAGGTTGCCTTCATATTTGAACATCAGTGTGAATAAAATAACAGAAAAACCCTACATGATCACATCAATAGATACAGGAAAAGTACTCATTCATGATAAAAATTCATCAAACTAGGACTAAAGGGAACATCCTCAACTTGATAAAGAATATCTATGAAAAACTTGTAGCTCACATTGTACTTAATGGTGAAAGACTATTTTCCCTTTAGATTGGGAACAAGGAAAGGATGCCGTGCCTACCAGTTCTCAACATTGTACTGAAGTTTATAGCCATGCAGTAAGGCAAAAAGAACGCAAGAAAGAAGATGTAGAGTTTGTTAAGGAATAAATTATTCATTTGCAGGTAACATCATCTGTGCACCTACAAAAGCAGAGGTTAGGGGCTTCCGGGATAGCTCAGCAGGTTGAGAGCACTTGTCTTGCAACTGCGAGGTCCAGGGATCGAATCCTAGCCCCGGCTCGTGCAGGCCCCATGCTAAACTGTGACGTAACTGGTAACTGCCCCAATTCGGTTCTACCCAGCATGGCCCCACATCCACCTGTGGAATGAAACTGTCCCAAAAAACTGATGATGTACAACTATGGAGACTGCTCTGGGCCCTTTCCCCTTCTCTATTGTCTCTCTCACCTCTCAAACCATATAAATGTTGGGGGGAAAAAAACAAAAACTAAATCAAATTAGGCAAAAGATTTGAACAGACACTCTGCCAAAGAAGATATGCAAAGGCAAATAAGCACATTAAAGATCCTCAACATCATAAGTCATTTTGGAAAGACAAGCTGAATTCACAATGAGCTGCCACTCAGAATACATTTACTAGAGTATAAAAACAGACACCACCAAGTGACAATAGCCAACTGGAATATCTGAAGCAGATTCATTGCTGGCAGAAATGCAAAAAGGCACAAATACTTATATAAAACATATAATAATAATTGTTTGGCCTGGCAGTTCCACTCCCAGGTATGTCCCAGGAGAAATGAAAACATGTCCCCCAAAAGAACTTGTACGTGAATGGTCATAACAGCTTTATTCATAATGATCCCAAACTGGAAGCCAAATGTCTGTCCTCAGGTGAATGGATATACAAATTGTGGTTTAGCCATACAATGGAATGCTTGTCATTAAAAAAGGAATAAACTGATACAAGCAACAGCAAGGATGATTCTCAAAAGCATTATGCTAAATGGAAGAAGCTGGACCAAAAGAGACTACATATAGTATCATTCCATTTATAGGGCCTTCTAGAAAAGGCAGAACTGTAATGATTGAAGATATCAATGGTTTCCAGGGGCTTAGGGTGGGGTGGGGTCAGTGGATTGACTGCAAAGATGCACAATTTGGGGGTGATGGAAATGTTTTATATCTTGATTGTGGTGAAAATTACATTGGTCAAAACACAACATTCTAAATGGGTAAATTTGTATGTAAATTATATCAATAAATCTGATGCTTTTTCTTAAATATACATTGGGTGTTCTGACTGCTGATTTTTTTATACTGGGGGGTATAAGCCTTTGATCTACTAGGATTACAGACAGATATTGAAAGATCCAGTGTGATAAACGTGACGATGGGTAGCCGTGGAGGGTGTTTGGGAGCACTCAGTAGTTCCGAGTTGGAGGGTGTGGAACTGTTCTTCGCCCCAACAGTCACCCCCAGTCCCCTTTTCTTCCCATTGTGGAGGCTGAAAGATTTTTGCTTTTCTAGCTTCTTTAGCTCCCGCTGTGACCCAGCTTTATTCAAGGAGGCCTCAGGTGACTAGGGCTGGCCTTCTGTTATAGTAAGGCTTTTGCATTTCTAACAAAAGGGGAACTTGCTACACTGCCTCCCTCCCTTCCTTTTGTAGCCACTCAATCCCCGACTTAACATTTGGGGACTTAACCCTCAAGCCCCTATTTAACATTTGGGGACTTAAGGGAAAAAGAGCTTTTCCTGTCACAAATGCACAGATAAAGAATGCTCCAAATAAAGAAAAACAGTCTGAAGATAGATATTTTTTCACCTAATCATATCTTTATTTAAGTGTGATTATAAGAATACTAGCATTTCTCAGGATGCGGGGAGTAATTTCTACATTTTCTGTGATCATTGTATTTATATTCAGCCCGATGTTCTTCTGTTGGATCCTTTTCACCTAATTGGGCAGGTTTTGTGCCAAGAATATATACTAGTTACTCCAGTCAGAATAATTGGCCTCTGGACTCGAAATGATGGAATCAGGGCTTGAAGGGCTATATCAAAAGAAGAAACAAAAGTACTTTACATTTATATTCCATAAGTGGAATCAGGTGTTGGTTTAGTGAAATTTGTTTCTTCTTGAATATTTTCATATGAAGGATACCTTGCTGGTCGCATTTTCTCTAACAGAGCATAGTTGTAATTTCTTTTCTGTGCTTGCTCAAACCTGAAACCTGGAGAGGAATGACAGATGTTTAGAAAGCCACCAAATGTGATAAGATACAATCTCATTCAATATGCTATTACATGCCAGGTCAGGCACACCTATCTTTATATCCTATTTAACCGAAACCATTATGTCCCAAATTTCTGAGTTCATCCTACTTTTCTCTACCATATCTCAGTGTTCATCTCTACAAAGGCTCTGCAGGGCCTGGGTTTGAGGTTCGATCGACTGACTAGCTGTGTAATTTGGGGCAAGTTACTTAGCCGAAGTCTCAATGTCCTCATCTATAAAATGGGGATAATACAAGCACATACCTCATCTCATTTTTGTGAGAATTAAGTGTGATGGTGCATGTAAAGAACTTAGTGAGGCCTTTAGTGCTCCACAATTAACTACTAGCTACAGTAACAGTTCTTTACTCACAAACGAAGAGAAGCCTTTTCTCTCTCTAACGCTGAAGTTTCCAGATCTCTGGATTGGATTTCCTTGTGCTTCTTGAAGAAGAGACACAATTTCGCTCCTCTTCTCCACAGCCGATGGCTTCAATGTTATCACCTTCCCCTGACTTCAGTTACACCGCACACCCCACTACTGAAAATAATTTCACCTCCTCTTGCGCTCCTTCCAATGACTGCGCTATGTCTTTCCATCTTTGCGCAGAACAGGCATACCTCATTTTATTGCGCTTCACAGATGTGTTTTTTACAAATTAAAGTAAGGTGACCAGATTTTAACAGGGGTAAAGCGGGACACCATTGACCCGGGGGGGAGGGGGTTCTTGATGAAAAATTGGGTCTATCTCCCGCCGTTCCCTAGCTTGTCGTGCATTCTTTCCAAACATCGGGACTCTTTTAAAATGCCACGGGACGCGGGACAGATTGTTAAAAATCGGGACTGTCCCGCCAAAAGTGGGACATCTGGTCACCTTAAATTAAAGGCAAGACCCTCCCCCGGCAAAAAGATTGTGACTGGCTTTGCTGTGATACTCGCTTTATTGCCGTGGCATAGAACTGAGCCACGGTAACTCTGAGGTCTGCCTGTCATCTCTTTCTAACTTGGTATTTTATATTTTCTTCTTCCATTTTTGTACCTTCATTCCTTTATATTCTTTAATCTGTCGTTGGGAACCTCTATGTGCTACCCTTTGGGGACTTGGTAGAGAACAAAACTGACAACTCCCAACCCTCCAGGGAAGATAGCTACCTAACACTGTTCTCTAGAAGGTCATCAACTCCATTAAACCCTCAAAGTGGAAACCACAGGGTGTTCCAGAAACAAGCAGAGGCCAGTGGTGGCTGGGTGGTTGTGAGGGAAGATTGGGACGTGATAAGGGAGGAGAGCGAGGCCAGAGCAGGAGCTGGGAGGCCATGACAGTTAGGATTGTATCCCAAGCGCGGTGGAACCGTGAGAGGCAGCAGAGGTGGGCATTAAGAGCTTGAGCTCTGGGGTGAGCTAGCCTGTCTCAGTCTAAACCCTTCAAAGGCACTGCCTGGGAGACCTTGAATAAGCCAGCTGGCATGTCTGTGTTTGCTCATCTGTAAAGTGAAGATCATAGAACCTGACTGATTGGGTTGTTCTGAGGATCAAATGAGTTAATTTTATAAACATGTTAACACTGCACATCCACATAGCAATCGCTGAAGAAGGGTTTGTTAAATAGGTGTTTTAATTGCATTGATTTAAACTTGTAAAAGATCACTCTGTTGTGTGGAAAAGGGACTGAAGGAATGTCAATGTGAAGGTTGTCACAGAAACCCACAGAGCAGGGGTGTCCCATCTTCTGGCTTCCCTGGGCCACATGGGAAGAATGGTCTTGGGCCACGCATGCAATACACTAACAATAGTTGACAAGCTAAAAATAAAAATAAATTTTTTAAAAATTGCAAAAGAAAAACCTGAATGTTTTAAGAAAGTTTACGATTGTGTTGAGCTGCATTCAAAGCCGTCCTGGTCCGCATGCAGCCCACGGGCCGTGGATTGGACAAGCTTGCTGTAGAGCAGGGGTGTCAAACTGGTGACCCGTGGGCCGCATGCGGCCCCTGAGGTAATTTTTTGTGGCCCACGATGCTCTGAAATAAAATGAAAATAGGAAAAATTGTTATGAAGAAAATAGGACTTAGGGGAGATCCAGGCAATATTTATAACAATTTTTTCTACCTTCATTTCATTTCAGAGCATCGTGGGCCATGAAAACTTACCTCCCAACCGGCGGGCCTCCAGTTTGACACCCCTGTACACAATAGAAAATTTTCTCCTATTACCAAATAACATTCTTACCTCTAAAGGGACAAGTGACGTTGCAAATCAATCTACGTCTCTGTGCTGTGCACGGTGCTCAAATGTAAGTGCTTAGAAATGTGTACATGTGGGGAATGTATGACTTTTGTTCATAAGAATTTCCCATAATGTATTACTTACAACCACCTACCTTTGAAGTTAGCCGAAGAGTCACTTGTAGCGATTACTTTCCAGTTGGCAATATACCTAAGCACATTATATGGACATTCGTTAAATTGGTAAATGAGTAAGTCATAAATTGATTCATTAGCACATGCTTAGACTACTTCTAAAATTCCGCTTTCTCTGTGAAATCTTAGATTAAGGGGGACAAATTCACGAGTCCAAACGTTTAATTCTCGTGACCTTCCCACCTGCAAATAGCTCTTGTGCACTTAAGGCAACTCCTAGAACACGGAGTGGAGGACAGATAAACAGGTGTCCACAATCTAACATACTCGTGCCCTTGGGTCTCCCTCCAGCACACCTCTCCTCATCTTACGCTGTTGCATTCCTGCAAGATCGCGCCCTCAACTGACTGCCTAAGTTAACTTCTAAATAAAAGGTATGGACCCAAAACTCTATGCAAAGGAAACGGGAAAACAACAACAACAACAACAACAGCAACAGCAACTTGCTCCTTGGGACTGGATTGGCAGGCCTACTGCCTTTGACTTGGCGATGACTGTTACAGCGTGTGGTCTCTGACCTTACTAGAGCAATGGTGCTGCCTGGTGTGGCCTGTAAACCTAGGAGATCACACTTAAGTAGGGCACTTGCAGCTGCTACCTCAGTCCCCTAAACAGAGACCAAAGTAAGGAGGCTGGGGTAGCCGGAGAAGAGGTAGATTAGGAAGAAGAAAGTATGATGAGCTATGAAGACGAGGGAGTGCTCCAGGGATTCCTGTGATTTATACCATTTCATTTTAGGCTGTGAACCCCCCCCCCCCCCCGCTTTCCCAAGACTCCTTTCTTCCAACTATACCCAAGAAATCAGGTCGCAGTAGGTGCTGAGGGGCAGCTGGCAGAGAAGGGGTGAGGAGCATTAGAACTGTCACTTAATTCAGAAAATTCTGTGAGTATTTATTGCACCTGAATTACTTTTGTGAACTTCATCATCCTGAAGGTTTTTTTTTGTTGTTGTTTTTTAATTCTAGGAAGGTATACTTGTATATTATCCAATAATATTTAACTGTAATAAAGTATTGGGTCTAAAGTTGGCTCCTCCTTACTCCTGTCCTACCTCTTGATGCTGAACTTTATTCTGTGGCCTTAAATAGGATATTGCTGGGTCACTGTTATGTGAAAACCCCTTCCCAGGATCTCTTAGTAAGCAATTGAATCTGGCTTGACCATAAATTTAGGCAGATTTTGCACTTTCAGTGGTTGGTCAGGGTCATTTTGAAGAATTGGATGTCTCTCACCCTGCTTCCTTAGATTTGTACACTGGAAGGGTTACATTTCACCTTCAAGGAACCAAAATAAAGGAACTTCGATCAATTGTATGCTAATTTCTGACACTCTTGGGCACAAGCATATTTAATTATGGCTCATTACTGACCCAGCATTACCTGATATTAGGACATGAGTTTATTCAATTATTTAAAAGGAACTTCTTGTAGAGAACATACCTGCAGTAACTGATTACACAAACTGAATTTTACAAATAGAAGCAACAGTCCGATGATAGCATTACCGTGCTGCTTATATCATAGAGCTGACTTGTCTTTCTTACTAAGAAACTTTTGGAAGTTTTTGAGAATACTGTATGTGCAGAATCTATAACGAATCCCTCAGGAGTACACATTTAACATTTTAGTGGTCTGGGAATCATCCCCAGCCAGAGAGACTGCGTAACTACATGTCTTATAAATCAAAGGGACGACTTCAGATAGAGAAACTACCCATCACACAGAGGCAAAGGTCTCTCGCTAACACAGTTAATACACTCTTGGAAAATTAAGATATCCCAGCTGCTGATCACTTTCACAGGTTATGTCAAAATTCACTTGCAGTCTGGAAAATATGAAGATCCTGGAAGAGGCACATCTGTCCTGATAGAGAAGATGCCCCTAGAAACCCAACAGGATGACTGACAGCAGCAGTCACTATAGCCACCATGTGGCTTTGTGGGTGACTTAGCGATGGTAATGTCAGGATTGTTTTAGACTCTAAGGGCCTGCGGCAGCGCAGCCCTAAATACTGCAGAATTGGCAGCAGTACTCATCAGTGTCCTTGAGTTCAGCAGTGCAGTTGGATCTACCCATTTTTCAGATTATAACAACTTTGTAGTCGGGCTGCTAGTGTCCAACGTGCATCTGAAGGTGCCCATGGCTTCTTCGCAGGAGAGCAGCCATCCGTCACAACAAGGGGCTGGCACAAAAGCCTTTGGGGAGGAAACTGTTTCCATCACTCAATATCAATGCTCCACACATTTATGTCACTGTAATGGTCTGCTGAAAACTGAAGGATTCTCCCAAGGAATTAGTGGCTCCCAATTCCCTCTAAGAAAAATGTCTGATTCTGAAATTCTCATCAAGCAAGGTGTCATCAAGCCAGTTAAAAACATCTAGATGACTTCAAAGATCTAACAGGAAAGTAGACTGTGGAGACCAAATACGCATTGGGAAGAAGGTGCTTCGGCTTCATGTTTGCCGTCAGCTGGGAGGTCTTTGCAAGAAAGTCTCATCTTGCCTGAGAGAATCAGCAGGTTGGCGTCAGTAATGCTACTGAAATTGTCCCAAATAATCATGCTGGATTCTATCTGAAATTTTTATTGTCCAGGGATCAATAGAAAAATGTGCTTTCTAAGAATTCAAAGTTAGTGCCAAATTATGATGCCTATGTGAGAGTAAACTGATAGGAGTTGTACATAATTTGGAGACATGAGCTATCTGCATTTTTTTAAAAAAGGAAACTTTCAGTTAGTCTTACCATGTTAAAGCTAGGTGTAGTCGTCCCACTCCATATAGAGTATATGAAACAAACAAACCACTTCAGGTCTTACTGGTTTATTGTTATTATCCTTTAAAAAAAAAAATTTTTTTTTTCCTACAAAGAGAAGCCATTAGGACTCTTAATCGGTTACCAGAGAAGGTATTGGTCAGTGGGGGAAAGTCTTAGGTAGACCGAAATGCCTGTTTATTTCTTCCCTTTGAACTCAACTGTTTGATTCTCTTGGAATTCCAATACCGATGGAATATAGGCTACTGGGTGTGGATTTGGGGGTCATCTTTCGCTAAAGCTTGCTGACCCTCTGCTTGAATTAGCTGGTATAAGGGACGGGTGGAGCAGGATTTCAGAAGCTCACCTGCGAGGCTTCTCTATCCTGCCTGTAGAAGCTCATTCAAAATGAACCTCCCCTTCCGTTCTCTTCCTTCCATTCTCTACCCAGATATTTTTACTCTTAGGGAAGAAAAGCAGAAGTCCGGCACCACAACGCCTTTCTTTGGATGCCATTTATTGCATCATTACCCACTGTGTTTATTCAGTGCCCCCCAAATCACAGAGGTGCTGTCTATAGGGAACCCCAATACCTGGTCTGGGCAAGACACTGGGTCTATTGAATCATAACAATCTCTTTTTACTATTTATTTATTGCAAAACCTTTTAGAGCATCTATGTATATGGATAATTATGAGTATTTCTTTATTTCTTCTTAGCCTTCCCATCAATATCTTTTTTCTTTCATTCTTGTTTTCCTTTTTTCTTAGTCATTTTATCTCTTTTTTATTCTTTTCTCATTATTCTCTTCTCTGATTCCTCTTCAATTCTCTTGTTCCTGTTCTATTGTTCAATGACAATCAACGTGATTTTTCCTATTCCATCTTCTATCTCTTCCTAATTTCTTTCTTTGTCTTGTTTCTTTACTTATACGCTCTTCATTGAATTTTTTCTGCCTCTTCAACCATGACATATTCACATTCATTATTGTAGCTGAGTAATACACAATATGTTTAAAAGGCTTTAGTGAGATGTAACTCACCTACCGTATAATTCTCCCATTTAAATATTTTAATTTAGTGGCTTTTGGTGTATTCACAAAGTTACGCATTCATCATCATGATCAATTTTAGAACATTTTCATTACTCCAAAAAGAAACTCGGTATCCCTTAGCCATCACCTCTCAGCTCCCCACCCCCACCCAAGTCCCCCAGTCCTAGGCAACCACTAATCTAGACAAGTACTAAATACTCATTTAGGGGGCAGGGAGCCTAGATTCTACACGGGAGTGGGAAACACTAGAAAGGAAAAATGTAAGATGCCCGTCTTTGCTCCCCATGAATAGCAACATGTATTTACTCATCAAAGTTCAGTGTATTTGTCCAGTTCAGCACTTCATCCACTTCCCACTCCATCACAGAATCTATTCCACAGTCTTCGATAGCTTTTATTAGCCCTTTTGTTGCTGTGTGAATTAAACCTACAGTTTCACTATTTGTTGACTTAGCCCTCAGGTTTCCTGTGTAGTACCTAAATAGAGGGAAGGAAGACAGACATAAATACTTTGAAACAGGTGGTTACTAGTAGATACAGATAATATGTATTGTTGCTGTAAAACTATTTAAATATGAAACCAAGTTTCTGTCCTGTTTAACTACAGTGCCTCCAAACCTAGTTCTATGTGATAAAATTATTTGGAAAAAACAAAGCAACTTAATCAACCACACTAACCAAAGATGCTGCATTTCAAAATTAACCTCTCAGTAAGCTGGATTTTTATTATTTATTTATTTTTTAAGATTTATTTTATTGTTTGAGAGGAGAGAAAAAGAGGGAAAGAGAAAGAGAAGGAGAAGGAGAGAAGGGGGAGGGCCCAGAGCAGTCTCCACAGTTGTACATCATTAGTTGTGATGTAGTGTCATTCCACACAGGTGGATGTGGGGCCGTGCTCAGCAGGATTTGAACTGGGAGTCTCCTGCATGGGAGGTGAGAACCCTCACTGCAGGGCTCGGTGGTTACCGGTTGTGCTGCAGTTCAGCACATGGGTTTGCACGGGCTGGGACCGGGATTCTATGCCCAGATGTCGCAGTTGCTCAACCTGTTGAGCCATCCCAGCACCCCTGGGTTTTTATGAAAAACCAAGCTGTTACATCACTGAAGCATAAAGTGATAGAATCAAAGGATCTTGGAGACCAAATAACTAGCCTGCTTGTTTTATAGATAAGGAAATGAATCCCTGAAGAGTTGAGTAAATTTTACAACATCACATGACCAATGGGCAACTAGGAAGAAGGAAGGAAAGGAGGAAAAGGACCAAGGAAGAGAGGAAGAGGTCATGAGAAGAGAGAGACTGGCATCTTTTTTCACATCAGGTACTTTTATTGGCCATGTGTGGGGTGGGTGCAACACAGGAAAGATGGTGCCCATTAGCTGACTGCTCAGAAGGAGGACCGCACTCAGGAAAAGTGGCAACTGTCCTCCAGCCCTTGCCCAGAGCTACACACATCAGTCTGCTCCTTGTATGCCTCCAATGTCCCCAGCGTCACCATCTCTCTGCCTGAGCCCCGGGTGAGTGCCCACAAGTGACTGAGTTCGTGCACAAGCCTTTTAAAAGGGTGTCTGGGTGTCCCCGGCCTCTGCCCCTCCCAGATGGTCAAAATCCCCAGTTGTTTTCACAGGCAGATGCATGGGCCTCTCTTCCCAGCGCTGGCGCTCTGGGCTGAGGAGCCGTGTGTGGCCCTGGTGTCCTCACTTCTCTGGGAGGGACCTCTGGCTGAGATGTCCCTCCTGATTCTCAACCACCACACCCAGGTTTGGGGCCGACCCCTCTAATGTCTCCACCCCTCCTACCAGTCTTGCCCTGGCTGTTCCTGTATATCCTACATTATGAAACTTCTAATCAGCTAGACTTCAGAGGGTTCTCCTGGTTGGTTCTACTATAATTTAGTAGCACTTTTAATGTGTTCATGGAACTAAGCAGGCACCGTGTTTATTTACTCTGCCATCTTACTTCTCTCCCTTAATTTTCTTTTTAAGTCCTTTACATGGTGAATTGCCTTGATTGATATCCAAATGTTAAGCCAACTTCATATTCCTGAGAGAAACTCCGTATTTTATTTATTATACTTATCTATGTTCATGAGAAATATTGCTGGTTATTTTCTAGTAATGTCAGAAAAAGTAAGCAATTATATTTTGTTTGGAACAAAGGTTTTCAATATAAGAAAAGGAGTACAATTGTGGAATCAAGAATTTAAGTAGGGAAGCTGGGGTGGCTCAGTGGGTTAAGCGCTCACTTTGCAGCCCGGGGGACCAAGGATCAATCGAATCCCGGCCCCGGCCCCTGCAGACCCATATGCTGAACTGGGGAGTGCCCCCAGTTCAGTTCTCTCTCTCTATCTCGCTCTCTCTGTCAATAAATAAATAAATAAATAAATAAATAAATAAATAAATAAATAAAATAAAAGAATTTAAGTAAAACTTGATTCACAATATCAATATTAACCCATTCCTTTACAATAATAAATTTTAGTATCTTGTTAAAAATTGTGCTAAAACCATGTAACAGAATTTACCATCTTAACTATTTTGAAGTGTACAGATCAGTAGTTAGTTAAATACCTTATTAAAAGATTTAAATAGTAAGAAAAATCCTTTATATTTACTTACAATACATAGTTACCATTTTTGGTGTTCTTCATTCTTGTATCGATCCAGATTTGTACCTAAAATGATTTTCCTCTGCCTGAATCGTCTTTAACGTTTCTTATAATGCTGGTCTGATTGTGACGAGATCAGCTTTTGTTTGACTACAAAGTTTTATATTCATTAAAAAACAAAAAGTAGATTTGTTGCTGTTGATTAATTTATCTCCTCACATGAGGTTATTTTCCTGTTTCCCTGCATTGATTGATGGCTACATGATAGATATTGTGTATTTTCTATGATTTTAGGTACTGGAGTGTTTTGTATTTTTAAAAATATGTTGGGGCTTTGTTTTGGTATGTAGTCAAGTAGACTTGGAAACAATTTGATGTTGTGACACTTGCTTTTGTTAGACAGGTCTAGGGTGAATTTTAGTGTAATCCATACAGTTAGTCTCTCAGGGCAGAAAAAGGGGTTGAGAACGGCAGAGTGGATCTGGAGGGCCAAAAGGAAGTTACCTGGTGCATAAGAGTAAATGCTCATTTTCATATCTGATACCGAATACATTGTGCTTTCCTTAAGATAAAAAACAACTGTCTTTCCCCATTTATATATCCCGGAGATTATCAGTGTATGGAACGTAGCGGGCATTTCTTAAATGTTTGCTTTCTATGTATTAATATTTAAAAAATGTAACTATAACATTTTCTTTCAAAAATAACATATGATTATTTTAGTAGTGATAGCAATTTTTAAAAACTGAACATACTATCTACTTCTTTTGTAAGTCTAAATATTTCAACTTACATTTGCTTCATCCATTCTATTTTTCTAAATTTTCTTCTCTTTTCCATATCTTGCCTTCTCTTCAGTTTAGAGAAATGGAATTTGGTTTCCTTTTTGTTTCCCACTATTACATCTTCAGTAGGCATCAAAAACTATTGAGAAATTAAAAATGAATATACAAAATGTTGAAATACTGGTTGTGAGGTTATCCGGGTACGGACAAGAACTTCTGTATGTTTAATAGGAATTTGCCAAGAGAGAAATAGAGGAGAAGATATAATCTTTTTAAACTATTTCTAATTAAGTGATAGGTGAGTAACGCATTGAGCTTTCAGAGATACATGCCACACAAAGACTGGCAAAATACTTGTGCAGTGAGGTACTTAATAAGCATTTGTTGCATGAATAACTGAATAGGCATATTCTGAGACTTTTTCTCATCAGAACAGATCTGACCTACTCTTAGTGCTATTGGCGTTGGAAACTAATCCTCAAGAAGTATAGGCACCCCTCCAAGAACGCAGAAGTCTTACTGGTGTAGCCCAAGTTTTGCGGTTTCCCCTGTATGACCCTTTATCCTAATTGGTTGCCTATTTTCCTACTTCTGACTCATTTGTCCCATCACACTCACATTAACTAACAAGGAGGAAAGTTTGCTGTCACCCACACACTCTCTATTTGCCAGTATTAAAACATATATTTATTGCACTGTACTGAAATATCCTGTTTATTGACTGTCTCTAAAAGGCAAACTACTTGATGGGGGAGGGACTATTCTTATTTATTATTGTATCCCTTGTATCTAGTACAGTGCCTGACACATGGTTGATATGAAATAAAGTTTGTTGAATTGAATGAATAAATTCATACCTTGATCATTTTTACTTTTCATACTTAGTATATTCAATATACCACATTCTATAATCTGTCTACCAGAAATTGATAATTTGAATGAAGATGCTTGAGGCCATATAAGCAGACATCTAGAGCTAAGAAACCAGATCATGTTAACCTATAAAATGTAAGCTTACAAATATCCTTAGGTAGAAATTACCTCCACAATAAAGAGATGAAGCATGGATGTTTATAGAAAAGCCCATGGATCACATATACACATTAGGAACTATGTAGTCTCAAAATCTTTCTCTTCAGTTACTATGAATACATGCTAAATTCCCTCAGCACCATAAAAATCCAAATGATAAGAGAAAATGTCATATTGTTCCCCCAAGCTCCTACCTCTACTCCAAAAATTAATATACCATCAACATCTTTAAATTTGCTTTTTTTATAAAGATGGTAAACTGCTGAGTATGAGAGAGTATCTAAAGATGGCCTAGATAAAAGGTAATGACTAAAAGTAGAAATAAATGTAAGAAAAAGAAGATATATTCCTGTATCTTGAGGTAATATTAGTAACCTCAGAGCAGTTAACTTAAGCAATTTTTATCATCTATAGGATGATAGGATTTGCTATTTTAAAAAATAATTTTGAAATGAATTTTCAAAAAGACAAATTGGTTTCTAAATGTGAAAGGTTCAAAATGATTAACATTCTCTTTTCTTACTGTATCAGAAACAGGCCTCCATCCATTGTTCTCTATGCGACGATACCAGCCACTACGATCCTCTTTGTGAAGATGATCACTTTTACTAGGAGATGCATATTTTGCGGAAAGTCTTGTGTAATCTCTAGGGCTATTAGCACACAAATCTTCAATGTGTCTCTGAGTGAAAATCTTATAGTATATTTCAGGTGGAAACTGCACCTGTGGATGGGCACATTCAAAGGACCATTGTAATCTAATTACAAAAATGGTTTACATTTTTTTTTAATGACATCTTTTAAATGTCATATGAATGAGCTTTAAAACTACCAGATAAGAATCCATCCATACTTACGCCACCTAATCTGAATCGTACATGAACGCCAGCCGCAGCATCTAGAAGCTCCGCCTAAAAAAATATATATTACTCTTCAATATTCTGTATGGATCAACTCACTCACTGCTCCTCATTCTATCATATTGATTATTTAGGGAATAAATCAAGTGAATGAACCTCAAGTAATTATTTTTAAATTAGAATTTTTTTTTTAGATTTATTTTTATTGTTTTTTTGACAGAGAGAGACAGACAGAGACAGAGAGAAGGGGGAGGGCCCAGAGCAGTCTCCATAGTTGACATTAGTTTTTCCATATAGTTTCACTCCACAGGCGGGCACAGGGCTGCGCAGGGCAGGAACTGGGCCGGGAGCCTCCCACATAGGTCCCGGCAAGAACTGAACTGGGGGCACTCCCCAGTTCAGCATGTGGGTCCATCTGGGCTGAAGCTGGGACTTGATCCTTGGTCTCCAGGGCTGCAAAGCGAGTGCTCAACACGCTGAGCCATCCCAGCTTCCCCTATTTTTAATATTTTTAAAGAGGTGGAAAAAAGATTAAGGGGAATAAGAGGTTCAAACTTCCACGTATAAAACAAAGAAGTCATAGAGCTGTAAAGTACACACAGGGAATAACATTGTGATAGTGTGGTACCATGTCAGATGGTTGCTGGACTTACTTACCATGGGAATCACTTCTTTAGGCATTAAATGTTGAATAGCCATGGTATACCCCTGAAACTAATATTATATTTTATGTTAGCTATATTTTAATAAAAATCCTAAAACAAAATAGTGGTTACCTTTTAAAGAAGGGAGTTGGCAGTCACTTGCAGACCACCTGAAGGCGGTGGTTTGCTTGTGAGGATTCGCTGATTTACACCTTTAAGTTTGATGAACTTCCTACATGTGTGTAATACTCCAAGAAAAAAAAAAAGTTTAAAAAAGTTTTTAAAAAGGCACAAATACTAGCACATTACATTTATGGTGTAGCCACACATTTTTAAAGGGGAAAAAGATACTGTATCAATACAGAACGTCCTTACCTCTTTAGGATTAAGGTATCGCACTATCTCCCGTGGCTCCCCTTGTCTTCTTATAGTAATCAGACTTTTCATGTGCTGGAATACAGTGACACACTAAAAGTTCAAGCACATAAAATTTTAGGGTCAACACTGGGTTTTCTACCTCTAATTAGCTTTTCCCCAATGAGAGCAAAATGAGCAAAAACCAGAAAATAGATTTTCTACATGCAAACGTGAAATTTTGTGTGTGTGTTTTTTTTTTAATTTATTTTTTCTTTTATTTATTTATTTAGTTATTTTTACTTCCTTTTGTTTCTTAAACTAGATTTTAGAAATATTATCCACTAGGGATTTGCTTTGAAAAGCTAGGTAATATTGCTATTATTCTCACAAAGTCTTATCCTAAAATTTGTAATTGTATCACTAGCAAATATAAAAAAAAATCTCCAGAACTTTGTTTGGGTCACTTCTGTATACTCCAGAGTAATATAGGAAAAAGAGAAAATTAGAGACTAGTGATTAACAACAATGACTATGGTTTTTAGTACTTATTGGCTGTGTGACCCTGGACAAGTTGCTTGACCTCTCTGCTCAGTTTCTCATCTAAAATATGAGAATGATAGTAGCTAGCTCATAAGCTATGCTGAGGAATACATGAGTTAATGTGTGTAAAGCACTTAGAACCACTTCCAGCATAATAAAGCACTCAATAATTTATTGTTATCAGTACGAAATTCTCCTCATTTCTTTAGTAATTGCACTGATTTATAAACCCAACTTGCTATTTGAATTTGTGTTAACTCTTTTTCAGAGTTTCTACCTACTTTTTAAGTCGGCTTCTCAGACTTACATACACTTTACTGCATAGTTTACCATTTTATCTCCAGATACAACCCTCTTAGAGCCATTCACCATACTAACTTAATCTGAATGGATTACCATTTTTGTTATTTTCAGGTTCTGTTATTTTTCACTGTGGAAACATCATAAAGAACACTTACACAAACCTAGATGTATAGTGTACTATGCACCCAGGCTATATGGTATACCACGTCACATGCAGTCTGGCAGTGACTTATGTGGTGCACAACTATAGTTAAGTATGAAAGTCTCTGCTATTTTTTCTGGGGAGGTATTATACTATCCTGTGCATTTGTGTAAGTCTTTTATTTCCCCATCGTTCACACTCATGAGTGGGAAGATTGCTTGGGAACTTTGTGATGTGGGTGGAATAGGTTAATCAACAGGATGTCTTAGAGGGGATTTGGTCAGATAGCCAGCAATTAAGCAGGGTGTTTCTCAAATATTAAAACAAAGAGGGTTTTAATGTGGGGTGCCAAAGCTATGCTAGAATTAGCTTTCCCATTATACTTCATTTGAATTTTTTAGAGATAGGCCTTCAGGTTGATTTCTCCTGCCCCCAATGGTAAATATCCATCTACCAGCAGATTTTTGACTAATGGTAAATATCCATCTACCTGCAGCTTTAGGTCTTAAAGTGACAGCAGAGACCACTGGTACAGCTGTTCTCTGTACCAACATTCAATCAGTTCCTTGTCTACAGTCATTGTCTTTCAGCACTTTTAAATCGCTAATTCCTAATTGATATCCTTCCTAGGGTTTCAATGACAAGCCAGCTGTCTCCCTTTGAAGCTTATTTAGGCCAGTCTCCTACTCAGCTTTGTCCGATGCTGCCGTCTGTTTTTGCTTTTCCGTAAATGAGATAAAATTTCTTATTTTGCCCAGGAACTCCATTCTCTCTGTCACAGGTTAAGTTTCTCTATTGTCATTTCAAAGAGGTTCTGAAGGGACAGAACATGAAAATGTGTGCTCAGTCTACCAACTTGACAGAATACACACACACATACACACATCTTCTCTACTGAAGTTCCAGAAGGACAAGAATGTATTGTAAAGTGCCTAGCACCGTCCCAGGTATATAATAGCATTTAAAGGTGCATGGCTGGTTGGATTTGGATGTAAGAGAAAAAAAGTTACAAATGACAGAATTGCTTAAGCCTAGATGACAAGTGTTCTGATAGAAACCATCAAAGGAATAGATTTTAAAGGAAAAATTTTTATTTTACTGTTGGAAATCAATAGTTACATCCCAGCACCAGTTTCATGGCTTTGATAGAGGCAGTAGAAGCAAATAATGGAGGCTATTTCACAAGACATGATAAACTGAATCAAAGGTGCTCTAGAGTGCAAAAACAGAGCGATACCACTTCACACAAAGTGGGGGCTGGTGTGTAAGTATCCTGTGCTCGCTTTTGTGTAAGTCTCCTATTTTCCTGCTGATGGGACTTGGGGGTCAGATAAGAGTCCTGCTGCTCTCTGATAGAGAAAAAGTGAAGTCATTTTAGCTCTTGGCTCTCCCTTAACCAGGTAAATCAACTTGGAATATTTCTTATTAGATAAGAAGACCAGCTCAACCCATATTAGAGCATGACAAAAAACGACTACATCAATCCAGATATAGTATATTATTAAATTTTAGGGCCTCAAGAGCAGGCACTTAATTAATATTTAATGACTGAATGTATCCCTGCAACCTGCTCACAAACCTGATTCCAGAGTTAAGAAATTAAAGCCTTTATGGGTGAAGGCCCGATGAGTCAACGAATACTTTCTTTTTTAAAAAACATTTATTTTTTTGTTTTGACAGAGGGAGAGACAGAGAGAGACAGAAAGAAGGGAGAGGGCCCAGAGCAGTCTCTATACTTGCATGCCATTAGTTTTCAACATAGTTTCATTCCACAAGTGGGCGCTGGGCTGTGCAGGTGGGAACGGGGCGGGGGGCTTCCTGCATGGGAGGCACACTCCTGTGAGCCAGGGGCTGAACCGGGGGCCACCCACATGGGAAGCTCACTCTGGTGGGAACAGAACTGGGGGCCTCCCATATGAGGAGCATACCCCAGTTCAGCATATGGGTCCACACAGGCCGAGGCCGGGGCCCGGACTCGATCCTTGGACCCCAAGGCTGCAAGGCAAGTGCTTAAACTTGCTGAGCCATCCTGGCTTCCCCAGTAATACTTCCATTGATAGCAGCTATTGTTGAAGTTCCTAGCCCTGATCAGGAATTAATGAGGCTAATGAGAATATTAATTAATGTTAACTTTTTTGAAATTTAAAAAAATGTCTGTTTTTAAAACAAAAGGTGGCATACAACTCTGTAGATATACTAAAAACTATTGAACTGTATACTTTAAACCGGTTAACTGTACCATATCTAAATGATAACTTGATAAAGATACAAAACAACAACAACAAAACTCACCATGAAACTTTTCCAGGCCTTCTGAATTACTCTGGCTGCTTGATCCCTCTTTGTTAATTCTAGTTCCTGTATCCAAGGCATTTATTTAAAGGCCTAAAAGAAAATAAGCAAAAGGGGTATATTTAAAATCAGTTTACA
>PVKE010011362.1:0-40453 GCA_004027555.1 Craseonycteris thonglongyai | reverse complement strand
TCATAAAGTGCTCTCCAAGCCCAAGGTCTGTAAGTTTAGTGCCGATGCCTTCTTCTATGTACTTTATAGTTTCGGATCTTATCTGGAGGTCCTTAATCCACTTTGAGTTAATTTTGGTATATGGTGAGAGTTCACAGTCCAGATTCATTCTTTTGCATGTGGTTTTCCAATTTTCCCAGCACCATTTACTGAAGAGGCTTTCTTTCACCCATTTTATATTTTGTGCTCCTCTGTCAAAGATTATCTGTCTGTATATTTGTGGGATTATTTCTGGGTTTTTGATTCTGTTCCATTGGTCTGTATGTCTGTTTCTCTGCCAATACCAAGCTGTTTTGATTATAGACACTTTGTAGGATAGACTGAAGTCAGGGAGCGTGATGCCTCCAGCCTTATTTCTTTTTTTCGGAGGATTGCTTTGGCAATTTGGGACCTTTTGTGGTTCCATATGAATCTGATAATTTTTTAAATCTATTTCTTGAAAGAATGTCTGTGGGACTTTGATGGGAATTACATTAAATCTGTATATTGCTTTGGGTAATATGGCCATTTTAACTATGTTGATTCTTCCAATCCATAAACATGGAATATCCTTCCATTTCTTTGTATCGTCTTCAATTTCTTTTAATAGTGTCTTACAGTTTTCCATGTATATGTCCTTCACATTCTTTGTTAAATTTATTCCTAAGTATTTTATTTTTGTTTTGATCTCAAACGGTATCATTTTTCTCATTTCTTTTTCTGAAGTTTCATTGTGCATAAAAAAGCTGTGGATTTTTGTACATTGATTTTGTATCCTGCAACTTCACTGTATTCATTTTTTATTTCTAACAGTTTTGTGGTGGAGTCTTTGGGGTTTTCTATATAAAGAATCATATCATCTATAAAAAAAGACAGTTTAACTTCTTCTTTTCCAATTTGAATGCCTTTTATTTCTTTTTCCTGCCTAATGGCTCTGGCTAGGACTTCCAACACTATGTTGAATAACAGTGGTGACAGGGGACATCCCTTTCTCGTTTCTGATTTCAGAAGAAAAGGTTTCAGTTTTCCCCATTCAGTATGACATTCACTGAGGGTTTGTCATATATGGCCTTTATTATGTTGAGGTATTTCCCTTCTATACCCATGTTATTAACTGTTTTGATTATAAATGAATGTTGTATCTTGTCGAATGCTTTTTCTGCATCAATTAATATAATCATACGGTTTTTGTCTTTAATTTTGTTTATGTGGTGTATCACATGGATCGATTTGCATGTGTCGAACCATCCTTGTGCCCCTGGGATGAATCCCACTTGATCATGATGTATAATCTTTTTAATGCATTGTTGTATTCTATTTGCTAGTATTTTGTTTAGGATTTTTAATGCATCAGTGTTCATCAGAGATATTGGTCTATAGTTTTCTTTTTTTGTGATGTCCTTGCCAGGCTTTGGTATTAGGGTAATGTTGGCCTCATAGAATGAGTTGAGAAGTATTGTCTCTTCTTCAATTTTTTGGAAAAAATTGAGAAGGATAGGTGTTAGTTCCTCCTTGAATGCCTGGTAAAACTCACTAGTGAGACCATCTGGTCCTGGACTCTTGCTTTTGGGAAAGTTTTAAATGATTGTTTCAATTTCCTTACTGATGATTGGTTTGTTTAGGTTATCCAGTTCTTCTTGATTCAGTCTAGGTAGACTATATGTTTCTAAAAACTAGTCCATTTCTTCTAGGTTGCTAAATTTGGTGGCATATAGTCCTTCAGAGTATTTTTGTATGATCCTTTGTATTTCTATGGTATCCATTGTAATTTCCCCTCTTTCATTTCTAATTCGGATTATTTGTGTGTTTTCTCTTTTTCCCTTGGTGACTCTAGTCAGGGGGTTGTCAATTTTATTAATTTTTTTCAAAGAACCAGCTCTTTGTTTTATTAATTTTTTCTATTTTTTTATTCTCTATTTCATTTAGTTCTGCTTTAATTTTTATTACTTCCTTTCTTCTGCCAACTTTGGGTGTTTTTTGTTCCTCTTTTTCTAGTTCTTGAAGATGTGATATTAGGTTGTTTACTTGTAATTTTTCTTGTTTCTTGAGAAAGACCTGTAGTGATATAAATTTCCCTCTTATTACTGCTTTTGCTGTGTTTTCATTGTCATTTGTTTCTATGTATTTTTTAATCTCTTCTTTTATTTCTTCCTTGATCCAGTCATTTTTTAAATAACATGTTGTTTAATCTCCATGTATATGTGGTTTTTCCTGCTTTCTTTTTGCAGTTGGTCCCCAATTTCAAAGCTTTGTGATCAGAGAATACACTTGGTATGATTTCTATCCTCTTAAATTTGCTGAGGCTAACTTTGTGTCCCAGTATGTGGTCTATCCTTGAAAACGTTCCATGTGCACTGGAAAAGAATGTATAGTCCCATGTTTTAGGATGAAGTGTTCTGTAAACGTCAATTATGTCCAGTTACTGTAATGTATCATTTAAAGCTGATATTTCTTTGTTTATTTTCTGTTTGGATGACCTGTCCATGGCTGTCAATAGGGTATTTAAGTCCCCTACTATAATTGTGTTTTTGTCAGTTTCTCCTTTTAGATCTGTTAGTAGTTGCTCTATAAAGTTTTGTGCTTCTTGGTTGGGGGCATATATATTAATAAGTGTAATATCTTCTTGTTGTATTGTCCCCTTTATCATTATGAAATGTCCATTTTTGTCTATTATCTTTTTTATCCTAAAGTCCGCTTTGTCAGATATAAGTATGGCTACACCTGCTTTTCTCTGGGTGCCATTTGCTTGGAGTATTTTTTTCCACCCTTTCACCTTGAGTCTGTGTTTGTCCTTGTGGCTGAGGTGTGTCTCTTCTAGACAGCATAAGGTTGGTTTCTGTTCTTTAATCCAGTTTGCTACTCTGTGTCTTTTTATTGGTGAGCTCGGTCCATTTACATTTAAGGTGATGATTGATATATGAGGATTTCCTATAGCCATTTTATCTTTTGTTTTCTGGTAGCTCTTTTTTTAATTGCTTCTTTGCTTTTTTCTTCCCATTGATTATTTTAGTTTGATGGTGTTTATGACTGTTTTTTCTGTATTCTCATCTTTTGTTTCTGTTTCCCAGTTCTAAGTTCTTTTTCAGTGGTTACCATGAACTTTATATAAAAGAAAGTTTCATATTCGAAAGTGGTTCCTTTTCTTAAGAACATTTATTATTTCCATTCTGTTTGGAAACTTAAGTCTACTTCCTCCCCTTTTTATATTTTTGTTGTTCCAGTTATCCCTGTATACTTCTACATTTTGTTTCAGGTCCAATCGCCTCCCTCAGTATTTCTTTAAATGCATGCCTTGTGCTGGAGAATTCCTTCAGTTTTTGTATGTCTGCAAAGGTCTTTATTCCTCCTTCATATCTAAAGGATAACTCTGTCAGGTACAGGATTCTTGGCTGGTAATTTTCTCCTTTAATATTTTGAATATTTTGTTCCATTCCATTCTGGCTTGTAGAGTTTCTGTTGAGAAATCTGATGAGAGTCTGGTGGGCTTTCCTTTATAGGTTATGGTGTTCATTTTTCTGGCTGCCTTGAGAATTCTTTCTTTGTCTTTGACCTTTGATATCTTCAGTATAATGTGCCTTGGAGAGGGTCTATTAGGATTCAAGTAGCTAGAGGTCCTCTTTCCTTCTTGGATTTGAAGTTCCAGTTCTTGCCATAGATTTGAAAAGTTCTCATTTACTATTTGTCTGAGTAAATTCTCTGTTCCCATCCCATTCTCTGCTCCATCTGGAATACCTATTATTCTTATATTATGTTTTCTAATGGAGTCAGATCGTTCTTGGAGATATCTTTCATTTCTTTTAGCTTTTAAGTCTCTCTGTTCTTTCTTCTGTAATGTTTCCAAACTTTTGTCTTTGATTTCACTAATTCTTTTCTCCATCTGGTCAGCTCTGCTTCCTATGCTAGCTATTTCATTTTTCATTTATTTTATTGTGTTATTTATCTCTAGAATTTCTATTTGCTTCTTTTTTTTATAGGTTCTATTTATTTTCTGAGATCACTTACCTCCTTCTGTCTACTCTACCAGTTTTCTTTGAGTATTTTGAGTGTTTTCATAATTGCAACCTTGAATTCTCTTTCATTTAGCTCATATGTTTCTATATCTTCATATTTTAAAGTTCCTTTTCTTGAAATTTTTCTTTGTTTCTGAGCACTTTCATATAAAAGGGTATTCATGGCTGTTGGAGAGTTTTGTTTCCTAGACATGAAGACTTTTCCCATGGTAGATGTGAAGAAATCTTTCTTTTACTTTCTAGCTGGTGTTAGTGTCTTATAAGATTTTCTCTTGTTTATTTGGTTATCTCACAGTAGGAGACTTCCTAGAAGGTTGGCTTCTCTTTGACTCAGTCACCCTGATCTCTGTGCCTCCTCTTTGGGAAGGTGTGGTGGGTGATGGTATTCTATGCCTCCAAGGTTCCACTGCTGTCAGAAGCTGCCACACCTAGATCCTTCTGCTGGCTTCAGCAGGACAGGTGGGAGCGGGGCTTGTTCAGAAAGGTGTAGGTCTGATTGCATCACAGGGTAATGGTGGTTTCCCTCTGCTGGCTTCAGCACAAAGAGGGAGGGCGGGGTTTGTTGGGAAAGGCGCAGGTCTGATTATGTCACAGGATAATGGTGTCTTCCCGGCAGCATTTCAGCAAAGGCAGGCCACGGATGAGGCCTGCAGGGCGAGCCCTGGGAGACAGAAATGGGAAGCAGCCAGATTCCGTGTCCAAGGCCACGCAGTGCTCTGGTTGGGGCCTCACCTCACTGAGGGCCACTCTGCGCCTCAACCACTCACACACACCCAGTGTCGGTGCTTCAGCCACTGGAACACCTGTCTCCGGCTCCAGTTGCTGGCCTCACGCTCCACGGGCCCCCAGCTCCAGCAGCCAGACTCAAGCGCAAGCAGCTGGGTCTTCACTCTGGTCACCCGCACTGATGTCTGGATGCTGCTGGTGCCTCACTCCGGCCTCCTGCCTCGCGCTCTGACTGCCCTCCCTGCGCCCCAGCGGCTCCCCCGCCAACCCGCCCTCCTACCGGGGCCTCTCCCCACTGTCAGCTGCACTCGCTTTCGCTGTCTACCCTGCACTCTGGTGTCTGTGCCTCCACCTCTGCTCGTTCCAGGCCTCCAACCCGCCCAGACTCGTTCTGCACCTCAATCCACATCCCCACGCTCCCTCAGTCGTCTCTCCTCTGCTGAACTCGGCTCAGCCTCTGGGTTGATCACTGGGTTGGTCTCCCGGTTGCGCTCCATGGCAGGTCCCCACACAGCTCCCTTTCTTTCTCTCTCACTTGCCTCCGTTTCTCCAGCTTTAGGAATTTTCTTGGGTCTCTCAGCTGAGTGAGGATGTGCGCTACTTAGGGATTCTCTGGTTGGATTTTAGTTGTTTAAACTGTTGTCTTTCCAAGAAAGGTTTCAAGAGCTCCCCTCATGCTGCCATCTTGATAACCTCGCCCTAAAACATTTTTTATCTGATCCCTATATAAAAGTATGCTGACCTCTGACCAAAATGCTTATTTGTTTAAATTGTCTTTTTGTTTAAATTGACTCAAGTTTTAAATGAATTTTTTTTTATTATAGAAATTATCCAATACACAAGAACAGGGAGTTCTGTGACATTACATGTCATGTAAATGCAGGCAGCATCTACAGTCCAGGTCCCCTCCTGAGTTCCAGAGCCTCATATCCAGCCAAATTATTTGAATTTATATGTAACTCCACTTGGATGTGAAATGACATGATAACGTGGCCAAAGCAGAGCTTGAGACATCCCTCTCTTCACCTCACCCACCCCCACTACTCTCACCTTACCTTGCTTTATTTCCTTACCTAGCACTTAAAGCTACCAGAATTTACCTTATATGGCTATTCACTCTCTTATTACCTATCTTCGCCACCAGAAAGTATGAGTGCATTCTCTGTTGGCATGGACTTGAAGCATCTTGCTTCTTTCTGCATCTGGTTGCCTTAAACATGCCTGGCACATGATAGATGTTCATATAGCTGTTGAATGCTATATGTTGAATGAACTCTGCCTACAGTAGTCAAAGTGAGCATCCAAGAGGAGATGAACTGGGACCTGCATGGTGATGAAATGTACATATGTTCATTTCTTTGGCAGCATAGCAATCATCCCTACCATGAAACTACTTCTGGGAAATCCTCACTCCAGTCATCCACCATCTTGGTGAATGCCTGAAATGCCCTTCTCCGGTCAAGATCTGAGACCCTGGATGTAAGCTGGGTCTGATTGGCTTTTAAATTCTGAGCAGCATGTCCCCAGGTCCTACCAAGAACCCTGAGTAGTTTCTGAGCCCCTAACTCAGGAGCTGCCTTGGCCCTGCCCCTTCAGCCTCTCACTTCTATGAACTTCCCTCTCTTTTCCTGGCCAGAGAATATGTGTGGTGCTTGTCAGTGAAGAACTGCTCCTGACTTTGCCAGTTGGGTGGGGAGGGGCATTCTAGGCAAAGGTAACAACTTTTACCAAGGCACTGAAGCATGATACAATAGTAAATGATGGGGGCATGGAAATCAAATGTTTCTTCAAGGTACAGACATATTTATTCTCTCCAAACTCTAGAACTCCCTAGGGACTTAATGCACATGTTGCAGAGCAATTTTCCTAGAGCATCTCTTCCCTACAGGGGAAAAAAGGGCATTTCTGCAAGATCGATTTTTGGCCAACATGATCAGCCTCCAGTTTTGCATCAGGCTGGACAAGCTAAAAGTTTCCTGCCACCTTCATCATCATTACAATAATGGTCATTACCCTCTTGTGTTTGTCCAGTCAGCTCAGCTTTTCAAAGACCTCACCAGGCCGTTAACATAGAGGTTCCCCCAAAGCCTGTGAGTTCAAAGCATTAAAGGCTCTCCAGGTGGAAATACCAACCTGTTAAAAAAACAAAAAAAAACAACAAAAAACAACAACAACCTTCAAAGTCACCAAGACTGTCGCACCTGTCTGACCCTCAACCCTTCTCATGAGACACTGCAGCTTTTCTCCAGGCAGCTGCGGGTGAGACATTCATTCAAACCAGGAGGACAATGAGCGCTGAGCCTGCGCACTCAGAAGCTTCTGCTGACTTAGCATCATGCCAGCAGAGATGCTGAACTTGTCACTCATCCTGAAGAGTCGCAGTGTGTCCAAGCGAGCCTGTCGCAGACACCCTGTCCATGCCAGTGGCCACCAGGAAAGCCAGTACAACGGATAGATGGTCTGAAGAGAGGACCATAGGGTTGAGCAAACTGTTACCAGAAAATCAAGACATCTGGCAGATCCAAGAACGTGGCTGCTGCCATTTCCACTTGTCCCAAATTAGCATCAAAGTCAGAAAGAGTTAGGGTTAAGATGCAATCACTCCAAGCTCCAACCACAGTCACCTACATATGGCTCAGCCATGTACCTGGCCGCCTACATCTATATTCATGCTGCTCTCTCTGGCTAGATAAGACCAGGGAGTTTGCTTATTTTTGCCAAAGTTAGCATTTAACATGGACGTGGTTATAGTTAAAAACCATGGATCGCCTGTGGCAATCTTTCCCCCAGCTCCACTACTGAAATCCTACTCATCTCATCCATCAAACCTGTTTTTTCTCTCCACCAGCATTCGCTCAGACCTAGTTCATTTCCCTGTGGCCTCAGCTAATTGCTATCTAGTTTTATCACCTTTCTTGGCTTGGTGTTCACTCCACTGCAGCCTTTACTAGATAAAATCACTCTTCCTCTCGTCAAATTCATGTCAGCTTCTTGACAGTAAATGGTGCTGAAGTCAGAATTCCCCCCAAACCCTATCTTAAAAGATGCATAGCCTTCCCATCCCTTGGCCAACCAGGACATAAGGATTAGATGTGTTGGTCATCCATCACTTTCCAGGCACTATTCAAAGGTGCTGGGGACACTCAGTGATGAGGATAGATACCCCCTGCCCTCTTGGAGTGTGCCAAGGATATGGACAGTGATAAAGTCATTTAAAGCATGATAAAATCTTCAGGTAAACACATGGGAAAACACTCATTTTCCTTTTTATGTGCATTTCATAAATACTATACAGTCAGAGTGACTTTAGATATTTCTGTCTACTTTCTTGGTTAAAACATACACATCAGATCCCTGAGGAAAAATCCCTCAAAGGACAAGCCAAAATAAATCATGTAGCCAGAGGAAGTTCAGTAAGCTGATTCTTTTTCCTTTAATTGAGAGACTTTAATATCAAAAACCATTGCTTGCCCTCATTAGATACGGCCTGTTCCTACAAATGTAGACCAATTATATCTGCCATTTGGGCAACTGGAACAGAAAGATCTCATGAAAGCAGGAAATCCTGGAATTCAAGATATTCATTCAAGAAATGCTGTCTGATCATCTGTGCTGAGCGTGGAAGAATCGGGGCACAATTCAGGGCCTCCGCACACTGCAGGATCCGGGCCTCTGCACTGGAGGCTAAAGGACTCTACACACTGGCACTTCGGCATCTCTACATGTGCTCTTTCCTCCACTCAGATGGGCCCTCCTCCATAGCCACATGGCTGCTGTCCTCTGTCACTAAGGTGCCTGCTCACTTGTCCTCGTATCAGAGAGGGTTTCTATGTCGGCGTTTTCATTAATGCTGTCCATCAACCACTCCAGTTCCCTCTCTTTCCAGGCACAAGGCAAGAGAGCACTTTCTTCTCCCCTTGAGTTCACTGTGGCCAATCGATGTGAGCTGAAGCCTTGAAGAGCCATTATGTGACTCAGAACACCCCCGCCCCCATCTCCATGACAGCCAGCCATGCCCATGTGACATAGGCCCTGTCCACCTGGGTCCCCAAGTGAGGGGAGGTGGAACAGAGCCCCTTGCTGACCACTGCGGGCTACGCTACATGAATGAGAAGTCAGCCTTCATTCTGATAAGTCATTAAGATATAGGGAATCTTGTTTCTTCAGCATATTCTAACCTCTCCTAGCTAATGTAGCTTTTTTTCCTGAAAGCTCTATGACAAAGGGCATCACCCGTCACTCTGAGTCTCCTTAGCCTGCTTTTATCTTCGCACTTAACACAATCTTAACTATATATTTGCCATAAGTTCACATTTTGACTCTGTCCCTTGAATATAATCTCTATGAGGGAAAGGATTTTGATCCCCCAGGAACCCCAGTGCCTTCAACAGTATTCCTGGACAAGGAGGTACAATCCACGTTTATGAAATGACTCAACGAAGGAATGAAGAGAAATAGTAAGACATGGTTCCTAGCCTCAACAAGACTATCCTTGGCAGAAGCTACAATTGCACAAGTGCATAGAAAAGACCCCTAAACCCGTGGTGGGTGGGACTGCGAGTTTTCGCAGAGCGCATAGCTTCTGAGACCAGTTACGAAGGATATGAGAGGCCAAAAGCAGCAGCCTAGGACTTTGAAAGGAAATTCAATCTTTCGAATTTTAAGAACCCAGTATATTGAAGCAACCACAGCTATGTTTTCTGTTGTATTTTATCAAGCCAATTAGAGAAAGAACTATATAAAACCAAAAAACAAAAGGGGAGTTCTATGATTGAACTGATTTATGAAATAATTTAAACATAGTTTAAAAGATGTCTATTAGTGCAGGACTTCTTAGAACTTTGAATAGGCTAATACATATGATAAATATCCAAAGGGTTCGTTGACATTCAGCATCTTCCTAACTTATCTTGGCTTAAACTCTTTTCTGGGGGGTACATATCCCAGGACTAGTATTCCTCGTTGGGAAATGTGGGACAAGAGCAAATGCAAAAGGGAAAGAGAAGTAAGGGGAGGCTGGAGAGGTGGGTAGCAATCAGAAATCATGGTTAAAGAGTTGTATGGCCAGCAGTTTACAACTTATCTGAAGGCTATGTGTTATAAGTGATGAGTCTGCAGTGAGAAAAAGTTTTATCACCATCTTCCATCACAGGAAAAAATGTCCTTGCTGGTCCTTCCAATAGTGCCAGTAATCAACATCCGATGGGCCAGGAGACCCCCAGGCTGTGACCTGGGAAGGAGAGTGCTTTCAACAAGTCTCAGAGCCCCTTGGAGCCTCCTCTTCCACATTGTCTTGATGACTTGCATTAACTATGTTCTTAAAGTCTCTGTCAGTTATTATGCTAAATAATGTGATGTTGGCATCATCCATGATTATGATGTTGGGTATAAAGGTCTAAGGTACCATCTTTCCCACTGACAGAGCTCAAAGGCTCCAAAGATTTCAAACAAAGAGAAGGGGGTAAATGATCACACAGACAACCCATTTAAGTGACGGAAGGGCAATGAAAAGCATGGCCTAACCTTGAGGCCAAGAGAACTGTCAGCTTCCCTGCCCCACCTGTGCACCTGCACACACACCTCTTTCCTTTCTCCTCAGGGAAGTTCCTGTCCCCAGAAGTGATTTTCAACATTCTTGTTACTCATGGGATCAGCCATTTCATGGCTCCTCCCAAATCTTTTGTCGCAAAGAGCAAGAGGGAAGGAATCACATCACAAGACTGGACTGCCCGCTCATTGCATGTAGTCAGCTGGGTAGCAAAATATACATTTAAAACACTCAAATAATTTAACTGTTACTTCCTGCTAGAGGAACCATATTCAAAGGTGCAACTAGGGGTGAAAAATAAGGAAGTAAAATATGTTTGACAGAGCAAGTGAAGCTTTCTCCATTCCTGGCCTACGGTGACAAGATGGTCTCTTCCACCATGACACACAGATTTGCTCTTTCAAACCATATATACTAGGCACTGAAGGGTGAAAAGATTGAAAATGGCTATAGCGAAAATAAAGAAAAGGAATACGCTCAGTTTTACGGGAGGCCATTCTGTCTCATATGGCACAAAAAATACTGAGGACATAGGAGGCAGGAAAGGCAATTGCTTTAAACCTAAGAAATACAAAAAACACCTTAGAGCCTTTGCCATTCAAAACTTAATAAACTTAAGACAAAGCATGGCTAGCAATGACATGCTTTGCACTTGTATTTCTTTTTAGAGCTTTCAGGGTTTCTATATGCCTGCCGGATCTCATTTGATCTTTGTAAAAACTCTGAGAGTTAGACGAACCCAGACGATCAACACAGGTGAAGATAGAGGAGCCAGGCCATGAAGCACGTAGAAGAAAGAGAGAGCTGTCTAGTTCACCTGATGGGTACAATAGGGGAGACAGAGGTGATGGGGAGTAAATTGTAGTGGTCTTTGGGTACCTGACTAAGGGTTTAGACTTTGCCCTGGAAGTAATGGCACTGTTCCCAAAGCTTTAAGAGTGGGGTGTAATACGCTCAAAGCTCCACTTTGGTGGTGTGAGTTGTGGTTGAGGCGCTGTGAACATATAAGCAGGGAAGTTTAAAGGCCAGAGTCAGAGTCCATGTGAAAGGTGATATGGATCAGGTGACAGAAAGGAAGGAGGTCACCACAAATTGGGTAGTGGAGGAATGGGCACAACCAGAGTGCCAGATGTGGTACCAGAGATGGTTTTGTCTTACACAGACAAGGCACAAAATTACATTAAAGCACACAGGGAAAAGCACTGATTCTCTTTCAATCTTTCTAATGAATTAATGAGAAAGTCTCATTTGGGGCCTACTAGATCTTTAGCACCTTTCTAACTCTTGCTAATCTCTTCTTTAAGGAGAGTGCAATATGCTACGCCTTATCAGAAAACAGTAGCTAGCTGCATTTTAATAATACTTGTGTCTTCTCTTTTTTATTTTTCTTTTGAAATCTTTTTTTTTTTTTTTAATTTGTGTGATTATGTTGGCCTGTTAGTCTACTGTTGCCATCTATTTGTAGCAAGAAAAACTGGATTTTATTTTGGTAGCGACATAGCATTTCCTTTTCAAACACATTTATTTTCGTTTAAGATGTAAAGAAAAGCATTGTAGGGGAAATGTTAAAAAATAAGGTCAATCCCCAACAAGTTAAATCTAGTATTCAAGTATGAAGCAAGTGTTCAAGCAAAACAATTGTATACAAATGTTCAAAGTGACACAGGTCACAATAGCCAAAAGGTAGAAACAACACAAATGTCCATCAGTAGATGAATAAATAAACTGAATGTGGTCTATCCCTACAATGGAATATAACTCAGCCATAAAAGGGAATGAAGTACTGACATATACTACAGCATGGATAAACCCTGAAAACATTCTGTGAAAGGAAAGACATGAGATACAAAAGGTCACATATTATATGATTCCATTCCACCTAGAATATGTAAATCTGTAAAGACAGAAAGATTAGTGGCTGCCAAGGCTGGAGGGAGGAGGAAATGGGGGTGAGTGCTTAATGGTTATGGGGTCTCCATATATAGGGACGGAGCTGTTCTGAAGCTAGACAGAGGCAATAGTCACATAACCTTGTGAATGCCCTATAAATATTACCGAATGCTCACTTTAAAATGGTTAACATGGCAACTTTTATGTTATGTCTACCACAATTTAAAAAAAAACAATAACAGGGGATGCCAGGATAGGCCAGGGGTTGAGCGCTTGCCTCACAATCGCAAGGTCCAGGGTTCAGTTCTCAGCCCTGGCCCGTGCAAACCCATATGCTGAACTGCACCACAACTGGTAACCGCTTGGACGGCAGCGAAAGTTCTTGTCTCCTACGTGGGAGGCCCTGGGTTCTGTTCCAGCCCTGCAAAGTCCCACATCCACCTGTGTGAATGAAACCATGTCACAACTCATGATGTACAACTATGGAGATTGCTTGGGCCCTCCCCTTCTCTCTGTCTCTCTCTCTCACCTTCTTTCAAACAATAAAATAAAAAATTTTTTTTCAAAAATTAAATTAGGGGAAGCCGGAATGGCTCCAGTGGGTTAAGTGTTTGCTTTGCAGCCCCAGGGTCTGAAGATCAAGTCAGGGCCCCGGGCCCATGCGAACCCATATGCTGAACTGGGATGTGCTTCCCATGCAGGAGGCCCCCAGTTCAGTTCTCGCCCCCTGGTTTGGTCCCTGGCTCGAGGGGGCATGTCTCCTATGTGGGAGGCCCCCAGCCCACTTCCCACCCTGTGCAGTCCCCACCCACCTATCTGGAACAAAACCATGCAGAAAACTGATAATGTACAGCTATGGAGACTGCTCTGGGCCCTCCCCTTCTCTCTGTCTCTCTCCCTGTCTCAGTCAAAAACAATAAAATAAATCTTAAAAAAAAAATTAAATAAAAAAAAAAAATAGTCAAAATGGACCAAACACCTTGTGAGGGTGTTCTGGGAAAGGCTGAAGAAACTCTCATGGTGAAAGAAACACAGGCAGGGGAGTCAGGCGGCCTGAGTTCAAGTCCCAGCTCGGTTACCTACTAGCCATGCGACCCAGAGCAAGTGTCTGACTCTCCGGCGTCACTTCCCTTCCAGGAAGTGACGATGGTGCTCCTCCACTTCCTGCCAGCCATGGCGCCTGCACACTCCTACGTCCACTTCCCTTCCCTTCTGAGTGTGGTGACGGGGAGCAGGAACATCGCTGACAGAGAAAGGAAACGCAGTAGGGGAACAAGTCAGAAGGGGACAAGCTCTGGGCAGGTTCGGTTTAGAGGCGCTCATAGCTCCCTGCACAGCACGTTCTACTGGCTGTCAAGTCAAGGGGGGGAAGAACTAGGGGAACGGGGAAGGACCCCAGGGCAAGAGGCTGGGACAAGGGGTTCAGAGGGTGAAGGTGTCTGCAGAGCTCTGGCTGAGAGAAGTGCAGCTACTAGGGACGGCCCAGGGGCACAGGTCCCAGCATGCGGGCAGAAGGCAGGTCACCATCCAACCTCCCAGAAGCAGCGGGCCCCTGATTAATTTTACGGAGGAGAAAAGGTGAGGCCCAGAGAGGAGAACGGAAGGAAGCAGATATATTATAAATGTATTACTTCATATATCTTAATATGTATTTATTGTATGCATTAATTCCCTTTGACAGGGGAGATTGCTGAAGCACAGATTAAATCTCGGGTCTGCCTAACACAAAGCTCCCAATTTTTCCAACACAACCTTCTCATTGCCTAGAAATCAGCCCAAGAAGGAAAGATGTTCAAGCTAGAAAAGCCATTAGCTCAACCTTCTCACATGCAGAGTTTGCTTGGCCTGCCCACCAAGTTCATCCTATTAACACGGTGAAGTGAATTAAACACATTGGCACAGTCTTGCCACGCCCCTGTGGTGAGACGGTTGCAATGGCCCCTGTGGTTGGCTAAAGCATGTCCCCCAAGACACCCAGGTCCTAAGCCCCTGAATTTTTTGAATATTCCTGTACGTGGCACCAGGGATTTTGCAGATGTGATTAAATTGAGGATCTTGAGATGGGGGTTTTATCCTGGATGTTTGGGTGGGCCCTAAATGTAACCACAAGGATCCTTGTCAGACATGTGACAACTGAAGGAAGACACTACACTACTGGCTTTCAAGACGGAGGAAAGGGTCACAAGCCAAGGAACACAGGAAGCCTCTAGAAGCCAATCAAGACAAGCATGTTTTCTCTCCTAGTGCCTCCAGGGGAAGCATGACCTTGACGGTGGCACAGTGAACCTGTTCAGATTTCTACCCTCTGGAGCTGCGAGAGGGTGAAAGTGTGTTGTTTTCAGACACCAAGTTTGTGGCAATTGGTTACAGCAGCTGTGGAAAATGAACACAGTCCTGGTCCTAGCTCTTTCTTCGACCCACTATTTTACTTAAATATCTAAGCACCTAACCTGCATCCAAAACGTGTGCTGGGTGTTAGGAATAGGGAAAGATGGGGTCATAAATGTGAGGGGGATACAGTCTCCATGAGCTAAGTGAAGCGGAACATACCCCAACCCCACAGGGGAATGGACCAAGGGCAGGTGAACCGTGAATGGGATCTAGACATGGGCAAGCCTTGATGTAGCTTCAAAATTCTGCCCCAGCCAGGACACAAGGTATGGCATTAGGAACAAAAGGGAAGGCTGCATGAAGAGGGAGCCTCATCAGAACATCCGTTCTAAACAGGATTCCTGGTAACAGGTAGGTTCCGAGATCCATTGCGATCTCTCAGGGCGTCCCTGTGCGCCCGGTGATTCCTATTGAGAGGCAGGGGTATGGTCGGAGAACAGGGTCTTTCCCGGGTGCAGATGAACCAGAGACAGTGGCTGCTTTAACAAATTCTTCCAACCCATTGCACAGACCCAAATAAATCAACCAGAAAAGCTAACAGATGCATTTAAGAAATAAAACGTGATCTCTATGTATTTTGAGATACACCCAAGTTAACAGGAAGTTTATTATTAACCCGTTCTTCCTCTCTTCTCACCCTCCAGTCTCCTGAATTTCTTGACCCGTTTTTTTCACATCCAGGTCCAAGAATGATGGGAAAAGTGTTCATGAAGAATTGGGCGGAGGCACTTTAATTGTTCAGACAACTGCCCATAGGCCATGTGTGAGCTACACGAATCATCCCTCTCCAAAGAATATTAAGCACCTATGCACACAGCAGCTGTGCCGCCCGCCGTCTGCTTGGTGTCCTTACTCAAAGTGCCACAGCGCTCCCCAAAAAGCGTTTGCAGCCCCACACACCAGGCCCCACTTGGTCTCAACACCAGCCTCCAAATGGGATGGACTGTCCCACTGGGCGCTGGCTGTGGGGGCAGGAACGTTAACTGATACTTGTCTACTTGGATCTTTGAAGGTTTTGTGAAACGTGGGGCCCAAACAGAATGAAGATTTCACTTATGAAGCACCTACCACGTAGGTGGTGCCACACAGCGAGCAGACTTCAAAACCCAGAGCTGTGGTTCTGAACCAGGGACACATGAGCACCCCCAGGAACATTCAGCAGTGTCTGGAGACATGGTGTGTTATCACAATGACAGGCATGGAGGTGCTAATGTAAGGTGACCAGACGTCCTGCTTTGGGCGGGACAGTCTCGATTTTTAACAATGTGTCCCGTGTCCCATGGCGTTTTTAAAAAGTCCCGATTTTTGGAAAGAATGCACGACAAGCTAGGGAACGGCGGGAGATAGACCCAATTTTTAATCAAGAACCCCCCCTCCCCCCGGTCAATGGTGTCCCGCTTTACCAATGTTACAATCTGGTCACCTTATGCTAAAGGCATCTCGTGGGGAGAGGCCAGGGATCCTGCTAACCATCCTATGATGCACGGGACGGTCCCTACAACCAAGGGTTAGCCACCCAATATGTCAGTAGTGCCAAGTTTGAGAAACCCCGTACAAACTAGCTGGGTTCAAATCCTGACTTTACTGCCACTTACCATCTGTGTGAATTCAGACACACGTCTTAAGTTGTCTGGGCTACAGTTTCTCCATCTCTAAAATGGGGCTAACAATGAAACCTACTGCATCATGCTGTTGCAAAGATAAGCATTAGTACATAGAATATATCAGTATTAGAACAGTGCTCACTGCATAGTATGTTCTACTTTATATGCCAAGCAATGTGCGATCCACTTTTCACAGATAATTACTGATCTTTGCAACAACCTTGCCAGACTGACATTACTACTAACCCATTGTAGAGATAAGGACAGCGAGGCTCAGAGTGATCATGTGACTTGTGCAAGGACACAAAGCTACTAAGAGGAGGAGCCAGGTTTTGTGTTGTCTGGATTCAAAGCACACACCCGTCTGGGGTTCTCCAACAGAGGTATGAACAGACCAGCAGTGCACACAGCAGATTAAACATGGTGGAACCCCCTAGAGCATTACTTTTGCTTGACTACTTGGTGAAGGGAAAAGCTGACACATCTATCTGGTAAGTCATCTTACTGATTTTGGCCTTTGTAACAATAGTCACATTATGAAATGAGATGCATCATTTGCGTGCATGCATTTTTAAGGTCAAGTATGGAAAGAAGACCCCGTGGGGCACAGCCTGACCTACAGCACGTATTTATCAGCCCCTCCCCCTGTGTTGGTTTCCTATGGCTGCCATAACAAATTAGCACAACCTAATTGATTTAAAGCAATGCAGATCTGCTCTCTTTCAGCTCCAGAGGTGCAAAGTCTGAAATGGGCTTCCCTGGACTAAAATCAAAGTGTCACTGGGCTGTGATCCTCCTGGAGGCTCTAGGAAAGGATCTGCACCCTGGTCTTCTCCAGGGGCCAGGGGGGCACCTGACTTCTTGGCCCCTGCCTTCACCTTCATAGCAAATTACTCCAATCGCTGCTTCTGCATCACATCTCCTCGGACTCTCACTCCTCTATCTCCCTCTCACAAGGATCCATGTGATTACACTGGGTCCTCTGTCTGTTCCAGAAGAATCTCCTCATTTGAAGATCATTAACTTAATCATATTTGCAAAGTCTCTTTTGCCACATAAGATAACACAATCACAAATTCTAGGGATTAGGGCATCTTGAGAGGAGGGGCATCAGTCTGTCTACCACCCTCCCTAAGGCTATTTGAGTAAAATAGAACGCACTGAACCTAACAAAGCTAATTTAGGCTGTAGAGTATTTCTAGCAAAGTACAAGATGATTATTTTTTTTTTTTGTATTGTTTGAGAGAAGGTGAGGGAGAAGGAATGAGAGGGAGAGAGAGAGGGAGAGAGAATGGGGCGGGCCCCGGGCAGTCTTCATAGTTGTACATCATTAGATGTGAATGGTTTTGTTCCACACAGATGGATGAGGGGCCTTGAGGGCCAGGAACCGAACTGGGGGCCTCCCACATAGGAGGCAAGGACCTTTGCCACCATCCTGGCAGTTACCAATTATGCCACAGTTCAGCACATGGGTTATCAAGGGCCTGTGCCAGGAATCAAACCCTGAACCTTGCCATTGTGAGGCATGCGCTCAACTGCTGAGCTGTCCTGGTATCCAAATACAAGATTATTTTTATGCTTCCATAAACGACCTCATTACACCCCAAAACCAGTGACTGCAACAGGCCCTTTCATTCAACTGCAAGGAAAACATGAGTTGCTTGGGAAGATCTTGCCCTGGAGGACAAGGAGGGAGGGGGAGGGGAGCGGGCAGTGGGGGCAAAAGCAGGCCTCAGCTCCCAGGCTTGCCTCTGTCATGGGGAGGAAGGCACACCCGCCACATACAGCTGGGAAACGAACTCGCAGGAGAAAAGGGGAAAAGAAGAAGTACATACTAGCACACTTCTGTTCCATATTTTAAGAGAGGCAGCTTCAAAAGGGTCTGAGCCCCACCTCCCCAATTCAGGGCAGAGGAGACAGCCATCTGCTGTCTTGTTCTGGAAAGTTCCTTGAGACATGCACCGCATGCGCTTTGTCAGAAGATGTAAGCGATCTCACTAATATTCAAGTCTGACATCCAACAGATATATACGGGTATGGCCTTTCTGGTTAATAAAATACTGAAACGCTTCGGTCTTCATTGTGAATAGCCACGCCTCCAGAGCCAGGAAGTCCCTCTGACACTGGGCCCATCCCTCAGGACACCCCCACACACACACACACCTTCCTATAACCAGCCACCAAAGGACTACTGTCAGACACAGCAGGGGCTCCGGGCTCTTACACAGGGGCTGTGTGCTCTGACTCGTCCGTGATTATCTTAGTTCAGGCTGCTACAATCAATACCACGGCCTGGGTGGCTTCTAAACACCAGAAATCTGTTTCTCACAGTTTTGAGGCTGAGAAGCCCAAGAATAATATACCGGCAGATTCAATGTCCAGTGAGGACCTACTTCCTGGTTCTCCGATGGCTCACTGTGTCCTCTCAGGGCAGAAGGGGTGAGCAAGCTCTGTGGGGACTCTCTTATAAGGGCACTAACCCAATTCATGGGGGCTCCACCCTCAACCTAATCACCTCCCAAAGGCCACACCGTCTAACACCATCACTTTGGGGTTAGGATCTCAAATCAGTGATCATGCTATACTAGTGGCTAAAGGTTCAGAAGATTCCCCCACAACTGTCCATATCGACCCTAAGTCCCTCATACTATTGTTTCCAACTCATTTGCTGGCCCTACCTGTGCCCTGGAAAAAGAGAGCAGGTACTCCTCCCACCCATGCGATACCCCTTTCAGGTCACAGGGCAGTGACTGTCACATCCTCACCCTGCCTTCGCCTTTCCTTAGAAAGGCACAAACCATGGCCTCACACGTCCTTACCACCCACCACAAAGCCTGTGACATGAGTCCATCCCAGGTCCGCTAGGATACGGTTCTCTAATGCCTCCTGGCAAATCAGAATAGGCAAGTCCCACAAAAGGATTCTATGCTGGGAGATTCTACATTTCAAAGCAATTCTTAAAGTAACATTTGATGTAGACACAACGATTGAGCAATGCCTGGTGACTAAGAATGAATAATCATAGCTCCCTGCCAGGCTTCATAATATTTATGATTTTTTAGAAATTCAAATTGTTTCACTGTACTTTATCTTGAAATCTATCATTTGCTGGGTTTTCCATTTACATGGAGAGAAATAGCGCAGGGGTTAAGATATGCAGCACCTAGGGAATATAAAAGTGTCACTAAATTAAAATATATTCCGCAGTAGGTGCCATAAAAGAGATGCAAATTCAAACAATGAAATAACATTTTCAATAAACCCATTAGAAAAATTTTTGTTTCAAGTGCTGGCCAAGGTTAGGCGACAAAGGTACTTTATTTTAACGCTCTGGAAGTATCCAGTGTTCCAATCTTTCTGGAAGCCAATTAGCAGAATGCATTAGGAAGTTTAAATTTCTTCATGTACAGTGACCCAGTAAGTTCAGGTACAAGGTCCAATTCAAAACCAATAATCTGCAATTCAGACATTTCATTATGATGTTCACTGAGGTTTTTTTAATAGCAACAAATTTGAAGAAATCTGAATTATCAAGTAAATCCTGATGTGTCCATAGAATTAAAACTGTAGCACAAAAATGCTCACAAATAATTTGTCATACTCATAGTAAAATGTTAAGTAAATTAAAGCTAAAGGTTGTCCCAAAATTCATGCAAGAAGTAATGTTGATAGAAAACACAGGTTTATAATTAAAAATTGTAAATTTTTATTGCTCAACAATGAAAATGCGTTGTTCTTTCATGTATCGCTCCATTTTTAATAATCCTGAACTGTCAGCTGTCACGCTGTCTTTTTTTTTTCATTGGCAACACTTTACCACACAAATGACGCAAAATTCAAATCTTGCGTGAACTTTGAGACACCCTTTATATGTGGGGTTATACCATCAATACATATATGTGTGCTTGTTTGTATAGAAGGTATCGAAAAGACTAGAAGGAAACATAGACAAAAATGTCACTAGCAGTTGTCTGTGGATGGTGAGATCAAAGGTGATTTTTATTTTCTTTATACTTCTCTGATCTGACTAATTCTGTAAAGTGTGCATTCGTTACATTACTTTTATATTAAGTGAAGTTACTTTTTAATAGTCCTTAAAATCCTTATCTTTTGGGGATATATACTGATCTACTTATACTAATATATTTATACTACACACATTTATACTGACATATTAATAGATGAACTATAATGATGATCCAGTGGTGGTAAGGAGATTAGTGAAGTTATAGATGAAACAAGAATGGTCCTAAGTTAATAACTGTTGAAGCTCCTCATACTATTCTGTCCACTTTGGTGTATGTTTGAAATTTTCCATGATAAAAGTACTTCCTTGAATGCTCCCAAATAGCTTTAAAAAAGAAAAAGAAGAATTAAAAAAGAGTGCCAATTATCCGAGATACAACCAATCACAATTCACTAACGTACAATTTGACCATGAAGCTCTGAGTCATCACCCAGAGCCTGTTGTTTTCAAGCCCTGTTGGTGGAGGTCAGGCCTGCCACCTAACACCACAGCCATAGCCACAGCCAGCTGTTGTTCGGTGCCACCTAACACCCTCTTCCTGTGGTTCCGGCCCTCTCCGCCCAAGTCAACCAACACTACATTTCCTCAAGCCTACAAGTAAGTATCTTAGCTTGAAAACACTTCACCTGGAAATATGTGTTGTTGTTGTTTTTCAGCGCTAGGACTACAGACATGCAGGACACGGTGGACTTCCAATGCCACTCACTGTTTTTGGCTAGAGTTTTCTAATTTGGAAGAGATGAGTGAGCAGGAGAGATGCAGCCATTTGTGACAACAAAACAGAAATCGGCAAAAAGCTCAATGTTTTGACTGTGAGAACAGCCGGCCAGAGGAAAGTGCAGGAGCCATCAAAACAACACTCTGGCCTGGCAGCCTGGAGAAGCGCCTGGAGGAGTGCCTGGAGGAGTGCCTGGAGGAGCGCCTGGAGGAGTACCTGAAGAGGAGGATGGGGCCTCCTCGTCTGGTCCTCCCTGAGCCAGCCCCCCCCCCCCCCCCCCAGCTCAGCCTCCTCCTGGTGAGGAGTTTCCACTTCCACTCCAGATCCCAGCTGTCCCAGGCGTGTCCTGTGCCAAACTCCCCACCCTCATCCCTCTGGGCGAGGTCCTCTGGCCTATTCACACAGCCCTCCCAACTACTCCACTCTGGGCTTTACCTGGACATCTCCTCCAGCTATAATAGATTCTGAGTTACTTCAAAGCAAATCACTTGATCCCAGATATACCTACAGAACATTTTGGCCCAGGGTACAGGCTCAATAAATGTCTGAAAAATGAACCTATTGATAAACCAATAAATTAATAAATTCCAAGGAAACCTATGAATGGGTTTCAGAGGGTCTGTGAGCCCCTAAAAATGCACACAATATGCTCATGAATGTACATTCTCCTGGGGAGGGTCCGTTGCTTTTATTAGCATATAAAGTGATCATGACTGTGCCCCAAATCACCCCAAATTAGCTTACATTACCTGGATGAGTATGTTAGCCTAGATTTGAGGTGCAAGTGATTTTCTGAAATCACTAATATTCTAGAATGAGTTTTTATTTTGTTTGGTAAAATCGGCACAGCAGGGGACCAATGGAAAATCATTAACCTCTTTCAAGTCTGTGAGATTTAAAAGAGGCAAAGGCCCTTGTAACATACCACCTTCAACAAAAATTACAATGGGAAACAAACTACCATTCCAATTTAGTGTATTATTTTTCTCTTTTAAAGATTTATTTTATTGTTTTAATAGGGAAGAAGACAGAGAGAAGGGGGAGGGCCCAAAGCAGTCTCTATAGATGTACATTATTAGTTGTGGCATAGTTTCATTCCACACAGGTGGATGTGGGGCTGCATAGGCCAAGAAGCAAACTGGGGACCTCCCGCATGGGAGGCCAGGACTTTTGGCCACAGTACAGCGCATGGGTTTGCATAGCTCAGGACTTGATTCCCAGACCTCTCAGTTGCAAGGCAAGCACTCCACCGGTTGAGCCATCCCAGAATCCCTGCTTTTTTTCTTTGAATGGGTAACATAGTCACCTCCATGGAGAGGAACATGCATCTGAACATTAGTTGAGCAAATATTCTTTCACCTAATGCTGGATTGTATTATTTGTTTTTTTTGTTTTTTTGTTTTTACTCTGCACGTGATCACCTATCTCTAATAAATAAATAATTAGAACATATCCATTTCCATCATATGGAACATTGTAGAATTTGGAAAGGCAAAACATTTGGAAAGCAATTTTGGGTTTTGTTTTTCCCTGGGAGATGTGAGGGGAACAGAGGGGAAGTAGATAAACAATAGAACAATAAGCAGTTTCTGCTATAAGCAAATGTTCAAAACACAAGGGAGTGCAAAGGGCAAAAAGAATAATTTGACAACTGAAAAATCAGAGAGGATTCTGGCTATCTCTGTAGAATATGAAAGTATTACCGCAATAAGACATACAAAAATATGAATAATTTTAATAAGTAATCACGATTAACTGGGTGGAACTGCAGAGACTTCCCATTTGGGGCTCGCTGGCAATTCTTCTAAATATCATCTTCTGTAGGTGTGCTTCTTGGCCAAAAACATTTCCGGTAGTAACTATGAGGCCAGCTGACCTACTTATGTTTATATTTGTATATTGTGTGTGAGTTGATATACACACAGGTTTTCTGTTTTTCAAATATTGCCCTCCCTTCGGGATGATGCAAAGTCCTTTGGGCATTTCAGGTGAAGAGGCAGGGCTCATAAATTCCTCCCCCATGCCAGGCAAATTTAAACTGAATTACTCATACACTTTCAGAAAGTGAGGATGTTGGTTTTCTGCCAAATCCAAGGGCCTAAAGTACCAGGACTTAGGGATTAAAAAAAAAAAAAAAATGCAAGGATTTGAGAGGTGCAAAGTCTCTGCGTTAAAAAGGACTCAGAGGTGGCCCAGTCCAAGCTGACCCCTGTGCAGCCACCTCTCCCACCTGTTCCTGACAGACAGGCAGTCACTCTTAGCTCAGCCACCACTGACATACTTTCTAGTCTATGAGACAGCACTGTCTTTCATTAGATACCAAGTTGCCAAAGCTTATTCCTCACATCAAGCTGAAGCTTTATATAATTTCATCCTCTGGACTCAGTTCAGTCCCCAGAACAACAACAACAACCACAATACTCCCTAACAGCCCATGGGGAAGTCGATCACATCTTTCCTATTATCACTGAGATTTCTCCAGGCTGAACTTCCCTAAATACTTCTTCTGAGACTCTCACCATATGCCATTGAGATCCTACATTATCCCGGAGGCCCCTCTTCTGGGCACATTGCAGTTTCCCAACATCCACCTTGAAATATTACCCTTTCCCCCCACCAGCCAGAACTAAGTCAAGTCTACAGATGATGGTGTCAGTGCTGTGGAAGACATCGTCATTGTACTATTTGGGCATTGCTCTGACACCCCTGCTAACAAAAGCAAATCTTGCCACAGTGGCAATTATCCATTCTTAGGAAAAAAATCTTTTTTTTTTTTTTAAGATTTATTTTTATTGATTTTGACAGAGAGAGAGAGAGAGAGAGAGAGAGAGAGAGAGAGATACCAAGACAGAGATAGAGAAAATCTGGAGGGCCCAGAGCAGTTTCCACAGTTGCACGTCACCAGCTTTTCCACATAGTTTCATTCCACAGGTGGGCGGGGCTTCCCAGGGCAGGAACTGGGCCGGGGCAACCCCCAGTTCAGCATATGGGTCCACACAGGCTGGGGCTGGGATTCGATCCTTGGTCCCCAGGGCTGCAAAGTGAACACTTAACCCACTGAGCCATCCCAGCTTCCCCAGAAAAAAAAAAATCTTGATTGTTATTCTCTCTACCAGTGATGCTCTCTCTAGGGGTGCCATGTGACCCAGTTCTAGCCAATGAGATGTAAGGAGCATCTTATACTAGTGAGAGAATAGAAGGGTTAGAAGAAAGCTTCTTTTCTTTCCCTTTTTCTTCCTGTTTTGAATACCTGGGTGTGAAGATGTGATGGCCGGAACAGAAGCAGCCATCTTGTGACCAAGATGAACCAGAAACTGAGGAAGGCAAAGGAGAAGAATGGAAAGGACCTGAGTCCTTGATGGGTTATTGGGTCACTAATCCAGACCTGAGGCTCCTCATTAAAAGAACTAAACGACTTAATGGTGTAAGCCACCAGTGGCCAAATGTTATGTTGCTTAAAGCTGAAAGCACCCCTAACAATATAAAAGGTATAACGGAGATATCAGCACTCTTGATTTGAATGTTATATTTCTAGAAGTGTGGCCTACACTTGTTTAAGAGCCATGTCACTACTTAGAATCTGCTCAGCATCTAGTCAGTGCAAAACAAGCAAGCAAATAAACTGATAAAAACCCTGTGATTGGGGATCACAATCTCAAATGCTTGCAGGCCATGCAGTTTATATAAGCACGTGAGTCTGGCTAGATATAAAATAACAGGGAGTAAGCTGGGCTATAGTGAACTTGAAAATGCATGCCTCATCCGAAGACATTAAAATTCAAGGTTTTTACATACTATGCTAGTAAATGACGCACGGATGCATCTATGAGCCAGATCCAACAGGCAGCCTACCAGTTTAAGACCCTTGCAGAAATCATTCTCAGGTGAGCTGAAAAGCCACACACACACCCATTCCTACAGTACTGTAAATTCTTCTTAAACCCTCCAATGCAGTCTGTAGTATGGGTTCATCATCATTTCAATTGGGAAAGGCAGTTATAATTTTAATTCCATCATCTGACATCTTAATCATTTTAGTTAAGACAACCAAAATCTTAACATCAAAACCTGTTGTCTCTTTTTTAAAAAAAAAAAGATTTATTGAGAGGAGGTGAGAGAGAGAGAGAGAAGGGGAGGGCCCAGAGCAGTCTCTGTAGTTGTACATCATTAGTTGTGATGTGGTTTCATTCCACACGGGTGGATCTGGGGCTGTGTGAGGTGGGAACCCACCTGGGGGCATGAGAGGGTGAGCACCTTTGCTGCCATCCTGGCAGTTACCAGTTACACCCAGTTCAGCATGTGGGGTTGCACAGGCCAGGACAGGGAATCAAACCCTGGACCTCATAAATACAAGGCAAGCACTCAGCTCCTAAGCTATCCCAGCATCTCCCTGTTGTCTCTCTAGGCTGCACACACATTCCCTAAACCAACTGGATTCATCATCATTAATTTGAAAGGACAATGAAATAAGAGCAGGAGGTTAAGCCCCAAAAGACCTGAGTTCTAGTTGTGTGACTAAACAAATCACTGCACTAATCAGGACCCTTATCTCCTTATCTGAACATATGAACATAGAAATTCTTCAGTCAAATATACTTGGAGATGCCAAGGTTCCCCAGGCCATTACTGAGTTACCAGCTCCCTGACAAAGATCAAATGAGAAATTATATATGTCCATACCCAGAAGCCCTAACTAAGCCAAGGGCAAACATATGACCCAATTGGAGGAATTATTTCTGCAAAGATCCTGAGACAGTCTCCTCTCACAATGGCCAAAGTTCATCTTCAGTTCACTGGGATAAAGCTCATGACAGGTCCCAAGAACTCAAAGGGCACCTGTAGTTGTGCCAGTTAAGAAAAGAGGAGTCATTTAATGTTGGACTTTCCATTCCTAAAGCTTCTGTGGGATCCACTCAGTTCCTTGCAGAGGAAAAACCCTCACGTTACCACATCACCCTTCATTTGTTCTGGTTATTAGAAAGGGCATATAGGGGATGCCAGGATAGCTTAGCAGCTGAGAGCTTGCCTCACAATCGCGAGGTCCAGGGTTCGATTCCTGCCCCCGGTCATGCAATCCCACATACTGAGCTGCAAAGCAACTGGTAACCGCCAACTCAGCAGTGGTGAAGGTTCTCACCTCCCATGAGGGAGGCCCCCAGTTCGGTTCCCACCCCACGCAAACCCACATCCACCTGTGTGGAATAAAACTATGTCACAACTATGGAGACTGCTCTGGGCTTGCTCTCTCTCTCTCTCTCTCTCTCTCTCTCTCTCTCTCTCTCTCTCTCTCTCTCATTGCTTTTCTCTAACAATAAAATAAAATAAAATTTTTTTGAAAAGTATATGTACATTTTAGAAAAATAAAAACTACAAAATATAGACACAACATAGCATTTCTGTAATAAGTATTTATTATGAGCCAAGTACTAACCTACATATTTTATATCCATTATCTAACTCCTTGAAGTAGGTGCTACTATTGGTCCCATTTTAAAGATGAAGACACTGAGGCTGCCAACCATTCAGGAACTTCCCCATGATCAAGCTGGTGAGTAATGGAGCCTGAATTTAAACCCAAACTCTCTGACTCAAGGTTGAACTTAATAACCATGTTATAATGACATTTTTTAAAAGATTGAAACAGGCATGAGTTTACCATGTAAAGATAACCACTGCTCAGCACTCACCAGTCTTTTATCGAAGGCCATAAAGTTGTCAGAGGTTAATGATGGTGGCAGTGGTCATAGCAGCGTGGCTGCGTGCACGCCATGAATTTGCCACCTACCAAGGAGCAGCCCCTGGAAAAAAGGACAAGGCCTAGGAAAGATCCAGCCATTTTCTTCACCAGCATCAGGGATCTCAAACCCCAGGGCCTTCAGGACCAAGTGCATAACATAAATGAGTGAGGTGCGCCAGTCGAGGCCAGCGGAAGGGAAGAGCCGCCCTGTCTGAGGGGAGGCGCGGCGCTCACCACCAGCCGACCTCTGCCGCAGGGAAAAATGGCCCACTGTCACCAGGACCCTAGTTTTCGCCAGAAAAGCACAAGATCTGAATGTTTTTTAAAGTGTGATGTCTCCTAACTTTAAAATGTTCGCAACTAATTCAAATCTGAATAATAAAGGAGAGTGCAGGACAAACAAAACACACCAGTTTATAACATAGCAACTTTGCCTGTCCTGATGGCCTTAGAAGTCACCAATTTTCTTTTTTTAAGATTGATTTTATTGTTTTGACGGAGAGAGAGACAGAGACATACAAAAAAGGGGAGGGCCCAGAGCAGTCTCCATAGTTGTACATCATCAGTTTTCTACAGAGTTTCATTCCACAGGTGGGCACAGGGTTGTGCAGAGCAGGAACCGGGCCAGGGGCCTCCGACATGGGAAGCTCATCCCCGCAGGAACCAAACTGGGGGCCTCCCACATGGGAAGCCCACCCCAGTTCAGCATATGGGTCCGCACAGGCCGGGACCAGGACTCAATCCTCGGACCCTGGGGCTGCAAGACGAGTGCTCAACCCACTGAGCCATCCTGGCTTCCCCACCAACTCTTTATTACAATCCCGAGGTTCTACTTGAATCTGTCCCCTCCTCTCCCCTCCCTGTTCCCACCCTTCACTCTACCTAGAGAAGCATTTTCCACCTGCAGCTACCAAAGAGAAGATGGACACTCCCCCCTTCCTAACCCACCAGCCCACAGCTATCCCGGGTCCAGGTGATCACAGGGACCCCTGGGGCCATTTGGAAAGTCAGCATGCCTCTCGGGTGATGCCTGTTACTCAAGACGGGGAGTGGATGGCTGCTTCTGACATGCCTCATCACTCAGTAGGCTAAAGATAGGCCTCCCCGCTCTCTCAGAACCTCCCGGATGCCTCCGTAGCAGGAGCTGAGTGGGCTCCACGTTCTGATGTGCATGTCTGCCCTTTCCATACGCTTCCATGTTTCATGGAACGGCCCATCCCTCACATTCAAGCTCGAGAGCTTCCAGGTTACAAGGGCACCAACTTCTACAGCCTGTGGATGAGCTATTACTCAGGGGTCTTTTGTATGGAACTCCCACCCCCCATTTCTGTTAACCCCCAAGGTGACTAGGAATATCTGCTCACTAGAGAGAAGAGGAGACGTGGCCTACACGCATATGAACTCAGGCAGTATTTAGGGAACAAACACTGTGGGAAGCCCTGACCCACAGTGTGGTATGTTCGCCTAGAAACCACACGAGCCAGCAGCGGAACCAATGACTCGGTCTATTCGCTCATATACCAAGTACCAAACGCAAAGGGCAAGATCAGCACAAGGTGCCAGAAAGAACACGCATGCAGACTGGAAATTAACCTTACTAAAGTTACAAAAGAAGAAGAATATTAAAAATAATTGAGATATAAACAGAATACTCTGAGCCATTTAGAATCATGTTTGAGCAGTCTATGTAATGGTAAGGGGAAATTCTAAGAATACATAATCAAGTTTGAAAAAAAATCAAAGCAGGCTGTGAAATATCACTGAGTCAAAATCAGAGTGAACATACTTAGGAACCTCCCTCTTCTGCTCCTAAAACACAGAATGTATAGGTCAATGTTTAAATATTTTAAATTTTACATAGAACTGCTTGGAAATAACAAAAATTGAAAAAAAGGAAATCAGATCAAAAATAGAGAGGATTTCCTAAAACTAAACGAATCAACAGATGGGACTGTACAATTTCAAGTCGGAATCAAAGTCACGTGGCCCATGGGGCGATGGGTCCTAGATGAGCCATGGAAGTAGAAGTTCCAACATCCACCCAGTGGGTAAGGGGAAACAATGAACCCAGAACCAGGCAGCTAGCTGTGAATGGGGCTGCAACACCTGCACCCATCTACCAAGAGTCACAGCCAAATGGGATGCCCCTGTCTGTGTCCAGGAGCCAAGATGAAGTCACTCACATGAGGCGAGGACCCACGCCTGAGCCGCAGAGTATGTAGAGGAGGAAGAGAGCTCGGGGCTGAGCTACTGACAGGAGCTCTAGGATAAAAACACATAGCCTGAGAGACAGAGGGCAGAAGACACCATGAAACTGCCTTCAAAATCAGTTCACACACACAAATGAGAGAACGTATGAAGACATCCAATGGTCAGACTGTGCAAAATGGAAGAACTCATGCCTGAAGAAACAAAGATGCTAGAGCCATTAGGGAAGGGCTTTAGCATAAGTCTTTTTTTTAATCCTCAAAGAGACAAAGGAGGGATTTACATCCACAAAGTAAGAAGAGTATTTTTTATTTTAAAAAAAAGGAAATATGAAAAGGGGCCAACTGTTTATCTTGGAACTAAAATGAGTCACTGGTGAAATTAAAGACACACAGGCAAGATAATAGAACAGACACAAGTAGAAAGAGCTGGTTAACAGGAGTATAGGACTGAGGAAACCTTCCCAAGCATATTGAATACATAGAGAGATAGAGAACTGGAAAAAAAAAATGTTTAAGATAGATGGAGAATTGAGTGAGAAAACATATATGGAGAGAATAGAGATAATGTTGGAGCTGAAACATCCAGCAGATAATGGTTGAGATTTTTCCAGGATTAAAGACAAATCTGGATCTTCTAATAAAGTCCACAGAGTACAAGTACAATAAACAAAACCATACAGACAGTATGATCCTGAATTTATAACTAAATAAATAGAGCTTAGAAGAAAACAGACCCAAGTGTCAACAGTAGTTACTCCTGGTAACTGATTTAGAGAGAGATTTTCATTTTCTTCTTTAAACTTGAATGTACTTTCTGGGTACTCTACAATGAAAAGTTGTTTTGGGGAAGCTAGAATGGCTCAGTGGGTTAGGCGCTCGCTTTGCAGCCCCAGAGCCCGAGGATCAAATCCCAGCTCGGGCCCATGCAGACCCAGGTGCTGAGCTGGGGTGTGCCCCCAGTTCAGTTCTTGCCAGGGCCTATGTGGGAGGCTCCTGGCCCAGTTCCTGCCCTGTGCAGCCCCGCAGCCACCTGTGGAGTGAAATTATATGAAAAGTTAATGCTGTCAACTATAGAGACTGCCCTGGGCCCTCCCCCTTCTCTCTGTCTCTCTCTGTCTATCTCTCTCTCTCCATCAAAAAACAATAAAAATAAATCTTAAAAAAGAAAAGAAGTTGATTTTATAAACTGTCTGTGGAGGTGTGTTTGTTACTTCAAATACACACACACACATAAAAAACACTTTAAAAAATCGGTCCTCAAGGAACTTACACTCTAGTAGAGGAGATGAGGGATATATAGAAATCATATAAAGCAAAACCCAGGCAGTCATCCACGTGGATAAATGTAGTTACAATCTAAGCCTTCCCTTTTCCCACAGAGTACTTAGAAATAAGGGAGAAAGAGGGCGAGGCAGAGAGGACATTGAGCAGAAATGCAAAGGTCTAGTAGTGCATTTGCTCCATTTTGTTTGGATGGGGTCAAATGGATGGCCAAACCAAGATAAGATTAGCGCCTATCTACACCAAGTTATTATTTTCACCTCTAAATTAATTATATCTCAAGACCACCCACAGACAGAAGCCAAAATTAACATCTTCCTTGTCAATTAAATAACACCACAGAAATCTGTCACTTCACACATTGCAATTAGTCTAAAGCCCCGAAGGGCCACGTAGGCAGAGGGGAAAGCAAAAATGGGGGCAGAGGGGTGTGCAATGGAACTGATCATCAGATTAACGGCCATTCTTATGCACAGGGGCACTATCACGTTCCCGAGTGAAAACACAGGTGTGATCTGGGCTTTATCAAATGAACGTCATCTTCGGGAAAACAGAGAGGCCTTGTCCGTTTGTGGAGAGTCAGACTCTGTGGCCCTAACACCCCTGGCACAGCCCAGCAAGTGCGGTGGAGTTCTAGGCAACGTCCCGTGACGGCTCTCTCGGAGCCAAACCAACTGCACTCAGTGTTCAGCTCCAAAAGAAACAGGTGGCAATGGCACCAGCCAGCTTGATGTGTTATTCATGGAAGGAAGGGCTGGTCGTGTCTCAGACGATCTCTCCTTTTTAAACACATTCAGGTTTTTCAAAACACAGCCCATTCACCCAAGTCCTTCCCACATCACCTGCACATCCCATGCGTGGGGCCCAACATACACCCCAACGTATTCTCCTCTGACTTCTTTGATCAAAGCTAACTCAGAAACCCCAATAACAACGAGGAGCATCCAATCTCCTGCACCATTTCGGAGCCAGTGGACCCTCTCACTGCCTTCCATCCCTCCAGAATCTTTCCTCCTTTTTTTTTTTTTAGATTTATTTTTATTGTTTTTGACAGAGACAGAGACAAAGAGAAGAGGGAGGGCCCAGAACAGTCTCCATAGTTGTACATCATTGGTTTTTCCACATAGTTTCATTCCACAGGTGGGCACGGGGCTGCACAGGGCAGGAACTAGGCCAGGGTCTTCACCCCAGTGAGAACCAAACTGGGGGCACTCCCCAGTTCAGCACATGGGTCCACATGGGCCGGGGCTGGGATTCGATCCTCAGTCCCCGGGGCTGCAAAGTGAGCGCTTAACCCGCTGAGCCATCCCGGCTTCCCCATCCTCTTGACTTCTCTGAATCTGTCCTTTCTCCTCTCCCTCTTGCTATTCCCTGATGCCCTTTTTCTTCTGTATTCTTCAGAGGGGTCACACGCTTGTCCACTCCCCAGAGGGCCTTTCAGTCTATAGGAGAGGAGGGTGCTTCCACCCACACCCCTTGGACTTCTCAAAACTCCCTTTCTACGACCCCGTTCAAGGGAGGAACAGCTGCGGGTCTAGTAGTCAAGTCTGCCCTTCATGGTGCTGAGGGTCAACTGGGAGCCCACTTGCAGTTTCTGAGGCTTTGCCTACAGTCGGATGGGTCAGTCAGGAGAGAGCCTGCCAGCCTGCGCCTCGAGCCACCTGCTCCACTTCAGCTGTCACCAGATTTTGCCAGTGGATGTGCTGGGCCCTAGTCAAGCCAGAAGTTCCCTTTCAATATGGCTACTGATTTTGTGTGTTGCTCCTTCCCCCAAAACTTCAGGAAGGAAGACAGATCAGTGGTGATATTTAGATCCCAAAACCACACTCCAGACCCCAGGCTGCTCTCCTCCCCTGATGCCTTCATTAGAAGGCTGGTCACCCTGACACACAAGCTCTCGAGGCTCTAATTGGTGGCTCCTTTCCATGGCTCAGCACTTCCCATAAAATGGGATTAACTCCTGCACCCTCCAGAAGAGGGGATGACAGTAAGTTAAAGGATAGGCTTGACTTTGGCGGAATGTGCTATCAGCTTGGGACCAGAAACCCAGAGCTCCAGTTCTGTCACCCACTACGTGGTCTTGGCCAAGCCCTGACATGCGCTGTGCTTCCGTCACTTCTCGGATGCTCTCGCGACCTCCATTACATTCTGAACTGACCCGTACATCGGTGGCAGAGTACAGCTGTTCCCTACTTTATTCGTCCCAGGTATGAGCCCCCCACCCCAAATGAAGAGACAGCTAGGAAAATGCTCAACCATCCGAGGAATTCTGCGAGGCTGCAAACCATTAGAAATGAATGTTTAATAAGGTGCTGCATCAGTTGTATACTTCGGCTGAATGTGCTGCAGCCCAGGAGACCTGAAAGAATTAATACAGTTCCCCAAGGGGCTGGTGGGAATGGCTGAGGCAGAGGCAGAATCAGATTTGATGAATGTAAAGGGCTTTGAGAACGTCAGCAGGCAAGCGCTCTGACAGATGTCTGCCCGCTCCGTTAGGGTGTCTCCTACCTAAGAAACATGCTCCAAGAAGGTCTCAGGGCAGGCGACCAGGACACGCAAGTACACTCACCCTCTCCTCCCTGTTCTGACCCCCCAATTCCTTAGAAGAGGCACAGAGCACCCACACTGGAATCCTTCCCTTTCTTCTCACTCCTTCCTTTGCTTCTTCCTTCTCTCCTCTGCCCTTCTACCATCCTTCCGCTTCTGCACAATTCTCGTAACATTTTGCTCAGCTCTTCAAGGCCCCCTCCCTCCCCTCCCAACGAACACTCCCAGCTGGTCCACAGAAGGACCCTCCTTCTCCTTCAAAAGCCAAGGCAGGTGGACACCCCTGTCATCATTCTGACACTCTCCAATGTCAGTACCAAAGCCCGTCCTTGGCAAAACCCAACGCCGCCACCTGAGAAATCCCGCCAGCTCCACGCCCACAGCGTGCATTGAACAGGCTGAGCAGGCGTCCCATTTTAAATGGGACAGAAAACAATGGTACTGTCCCATGTCAAATGGTGCCTATGATCAGCCCAGTCTCACTGGGCTACATTCAAGGTGTCAGTGCTCTGACCCTATGCAGTTTAACACGGGACGGTAGCCTTGTGTCTTCCTATTTAAAACGGGACATCTGCTCAGCCCAGCAGCAGAACGCCGGGCCCTGCGTGCTCTGCGACTGAAGTCAGTTCTCACCCCTCACACACGCTCCCTCAAACGAACCCTCTCTTCAGCCTTCAGTCCAGGGCTTCCCAAGCCTTCCACCCCTCTCGCCTTCTCTGCAGAAGCACCACCGTTCTCTGCCTTTTTGGGCTTTCCCTAAAAACGTGGCATTTTATTCCCTAGCATACCCACATTCAATCTTCTCTAAAACAGTTTCAAGTACCACAGGAGAGGGAAATGGGCATTTTCCAAAACGCAATGAGGTACAATTGATATGAGGCATCTATGCCATAGGGTTTCCAGTGACGCCCCCTTCCCCGGGTCACCTGAGCACTGCTTGGAACCCCCCAGCATTCCACCCCCCCACACACTTTTGTGTTGTCCGGGTTCTTCCTGGCACCCCCACCCAAAGTGCCTCTCAGTACCCCACTTCCGAATCCAAGGCAACCAGCAGTTCGAAGAGGCAGGGCCTGGTTCTCACCAGGGCCCGTGGTGGCAAGACCCTTTCACACGGAGACAGATGCCAGGGGCTCCCAAAGGCCCTCAGCGGCCAGCCTCCGTCGGTGCCGGCAGCCCGTCACCTCCCGGCCTTACCTTGTCAGCCATGATCATGGAGGAGCCCCCGTGGATGCCCAGGATGGGGACGAACGTCTGCGAGGAGATAAAATCCAGCATCTGGGCCACGGCCTCCTGGTCGGTGTCGTCCCCAAACACGAGGCCGTGGATGCGCGCCCCGGACATGAGGTCGCACACATGCGTGATGAGGCTCTTGGGGTCGGTGCGGTTCATCAGCAGCGCCACCACGTTCACGTCCAGGGCCTGCCCCGCCGCCTGCTCGGGGCCCCACAGGTGTCGCAGCTCGCGCTCCGTCACGTCGTGGCTGTGGCCCAGCAGCACGGCGATGTTCAGCGCCGGGGGACCCTTCTCCGCCGCCGTGCCCTGCGCCGGCCCGCGCCAGACCAGAAGTGCCGGCAGCACCAGCAGGGTCCAATAGCCCAGTCTGCCCATAGTCGCCACTTACGGTCCCTGCAAGGTGGAGACGGAGGGTCAGGGCCGCGGGGAGGGGTGCCCGGCCCACCTCCAGCGAGAAGCGCCCGAATCGGACTCCGCTCCCCAGCCTCCGGCCATCTGCAACTCTGTGCGCAGCTCCGTCCGGAGCTGTAAACCCATCTTCGCCACCAGCCTCCTCATCCCGTGCCCAGCCTCTTCCCCACGCCCACTCTGCCCTCATCTCCCGCCGCCTCCCTCCACCACCCCCGCGCTGCGCGAAGCGAACCGAGCGAGCCCTCCACCCACCCCGCTCCAAGTCCCCGACCCCGCCCCCGACCCCCGGGAGCCAACTGAAGGCGGCGCGGCCGCTGGGCAGCCTCGCTGCACCGGACGGACCCCGCCCCCTGCCAACGCGCTGCACAGACGTGGCTCCCGCGCCACCGCCGCAGACCCCGCTCCTGTGCTGCAGAGGACACCCCAAGCGCAGGGTCTGGGCTCCGCAGGCCCTGGGGTGTCTGGGGGGAACTTAGGGCCCGCCCCACCTGGCGCCATAAGGGCCCTGGAGCGATTTCCATTCCACTGCAAGTGGCCCCAAGACCTACCCCCCTCCACGTGCGCAGTCATACACACGCACATACGCGTGCACACACACACACAGGCAACCCTCTCTCGTGAGCGTCGTGTGCAATGCAGAATGCCGGAGAGGAGGCGCGTCCCCCAGCGGACCGGTGCGGGGAAGCTGGCAAAGCATGTGCACGGGGCTGGGCAAGGGGGGCTCCCAAGAGGCTCTGCAACCTCGCGGAACGGCTGAGCCCCTGCCCAGGCTTCGCACTTCGGGTCCTGTTACCAAGTCTTAGGCTCACTGGGCAGTACCTGCACACGCTCACAGGCATGTGCGCACTTCTGCACACACTCTCCGGCCGCCGAGGTCATGCCCACGGCCATCAGGAGTCCGCCCATGTGCTCGGGCGGTGCACGCACAGGCACCGCGCCAGGTGCACAACCACACGTGCCTGCAAACACCAGCACCGTCGTGCACGCGTGCACAGGAGCGCGCCCCTCGCGCCGGGAGCTGCCAGAGCCGCGGGAAGTTGGGAGCAACTCGCACCGGCCTCGGCTTCCTGAGAGTGAGCCGTGCGGAGCCGCAGCGCCCCCTGGTGCTCCTCTGGCGCCTGGCTACCAATGCTCCCTCTCCCTCCGTCTCTCCCTCGATCCTTCTCCCGCTCTCCCTCGGGTAGCGTCGGCCTCCTACCCTGCCCACCGAGCTGAGGTCTCCCGCGGAGAGGTACCTGTAGCCGGAGAAGGTCGAGGATGCAGTGGGGCGCGCTGCGCGCACAAGCATCTCGGCCGCCTCAGCAGCCACCGCGTTTAGCGGGTTCCCGCATGCTGCGGCCCCCGCGCGCTCCCCTGGTTGTCCCGCGCAGTCCGCATCGCCCCCACGGGGGGCGGCTATCCCAGCCGGAGGCTCTGCAGCAGGGCTCTACAGGGGCGGGAAGAGACGGAGAAGCAGGGTCAGCCCACGGGCCAGGGGTGGGGGGTGGGGGGAGAAGCTGCAATCTGCAATGCTCACCGCCCCTCTGTGCGCACAGGGGCGGCTCGACCTGGCAGGGGCAGCCGAAGCTCCGGATCAGAGACGCCTGTGGCCCAGACAGAGAGCTCTGCTCCAGGGCGCACAGGAGAACCAAAGCCCCAGGTTGCCCACCCACGAGCAGCTAACTGGGCACCTCCACCCTCACCCCCTACCACCTCCCCAGCGCCGGCTGCTGGGAGTTGTGCAGCCAGGAGCTGCTGAGCGAGGGGGGAGGAAAAGAAAGAGGAGGGAATGGGGGGGTGAGGGGTGGGAGCTGGCTGAGTTTGCGATGAGCCGGCAGGAGGGGGGGAAGGGGGGGAGGACTCGGCTCCCCTGGTCCCGGATCCCCAAGGGACGTGCGATCATTCCCACGCAACGACCCTCTTGCCGTCCTGCCTCCCCCTCCTTTCAGGCCTTTCGCGTCCTCTTCCCCTAGGGGCCGTCCAGGCCCGCGTCCCGCGCCCGCACTCACCGCAGCCTCTCTCCACATAGTTCTCAGCAGTGGCCGCTCCTGGTCATCTCCAGGGCTGATGGCAGCGGCCGCGACGCTCAGCGCTCACCTGGCCCCATGCTCCAGCTAAGCCCCGGGCGCCTCCCTCCAAGAGCCGGCGCTCGGGCTCCTGCCCCACTGTCGACAGCTGCTGCCCGGCGCTCCAAACGCACTCGAGAGCCCTCTCCGCAGCCCAGGCTCCGGGCTGCCGTGTGTGAGGCGAGTGTGGGAGTGTGGGAGCGCGCGCGCGCTTGTCGCCGGGGATCCCCGCGGTCCCCGGCCGAGAGAGGCGCGGGCGGGGGACGGCAGCTCCCTCCGGGCCCTTGGCTGCGGGGCCGTCTCCGCACGGCGCTCCGCGCCCCACTTCCCGGTGGGAGTCCCGCGAGCGCCGGACCACCCTGGTCCACAGCCCTGGCCAAGCCAGGCTCCCGGGGCGTGCTGCTACTGCGGTCGCCTCCGAGGCAGAAGAGGAGGATGGCAGAGGCGCCCCCACGCCAACTTAGGGACTTGTTCTCGGTCGGCGACACGCGGCAGCCCCCGCAAAAGCTGGAGAGGCTTGGAGCTCCGGCAGGAAAAAGCGTCTCCCGCCTGCAGCCGCTCTCCCCGGAGGCGGGCAGAGGCAGACCCCGCAGTCCCTTGGCGGCGGCGCGGAGCGCGGCCACCCGCTCCCAGAGCGCACGGTGGCGACAAGGCCAAGAGAGGTGGTTGGCTGGCGGCGGGGGCGCCTGCGGCAGCGCGCCCGCTGTCCGTGGTGCTGAAAGCACGCTCTCCGCCCGCTCTCGGGCGTCTGGTGCGGCTGAAGCATCAATTATTCAGAGCTCCGCGACTGCTTCCTCCTCCCCCAGTGCCTCGCTCTGGGTGCAGCAAGCCCCGTCCACGCACAACCGCGCTGACACACACACACACACACACACACACACACGCATACACAACCCGCTCCAATGCTTCTCCCTGTGCCTCACCACCCCCACACGGGAACCCCCTTCTCTCATCTTAGAGAGCCAGAAGCCGAGAAGTAAAGACCTTTTTACATTCCCCACTTGCTTGCGTCTTGTTTTGCAAGTTATACCAAACAAAAGTCGCCCTGAGGCTGACACTTCCAAGCTACCAGCAGGGGCGAGACACAGCGAGCACCTGGGTGTGCGAGGCCTGGTTCGCTTAAATTCTGGCAACTGGGCATAAAAAGCATCGACAGTGCTGGCCTTCCAACGCCCATCTCTGCTTTTCTCCTCTCGGGCCCTGGAAGGAGTGAGGCCTTCGATTCTTAAGAGATTTTCAGATCAGTGTCCTAACCCTGCACATCCTCCACTTATCAGCCTGAGAGCCTTTGGGCCTGTCATTTCTCTTCCCTTTTTGGTGGCTAATCTAAAACAATGAGGAGGTAAGTAAAACATGTCTACTCCTCAGGGATATTTTGAAAAGAAAATGACGGCCTTGGTAAGGGAGCCAATCAGGTCCAGCACATAGTAGGTGTTCAATAAATATGCAGTTACTACAAGGTGGCCCAGCAGGGAAGGGAGCCCTCCAGGAATGCAGATATGGCTACTGAAACGGAGACACAGGTCCTGGACGTCGATAGCTTTATTATGAAGTTGGTTGCTGTATGGTAAGTTCTCGAGTTTTATTATCCAAAAGACAGAGAAAGGATGAGAGAATTCTGGAAGGTAAGTAAAAATGGGGAGTTGTGTGATATAAGTCAGACAAGAGGAAAGTGTTTCATTTTTCAAGGCTGTAACCGGGCTGAGCTGAGTTAGGCCCTTCTCTTATGTAGAGATGACTGTTTCTTTGGCACAGGTGCAGGACTCTAATTTGGGAATTTACAGGGAAGTTAGGCTGTTTTATTTAACCGAGGTATAAATGATACACAACAAAATGCACATCTCTTAAGGACTCAGTCCAAGTTTTGAAACTGTATGCATCTGTGTAGACCATCCCCCCAAACAAGGTATAGAATACTTTCATCACCCCCAGAAAGTACATGTACATCTTTTTATGATGAATCCCACTTCCCTCCAGAGGAAACCATAGTTTTTATTTCTAACACCAAATAAGCTTTGCTTATTTTTAAACTTTGTAAATAGAATTCTACATTGTATATTTTGGGGTGACTGGGTTTCTGTCACTTAACCTAAGGTCTGGAAGATTCACCCATGTTGCTGCAAACAACACCAGTTACTTCTTTTATATTTCTGAGTAGCTTTCCATTGCTCAGTCTCCTATTGATAGACATATGGGTTGTGTCTGTGGAGTTTTTTACAATACAGATGCCTGCACCCATTTTAGATCTTCTTCATCAAGATCTCCAGTGAGGCCAAGTATATTAATTCCAGAAACCACCCTGATGATGCCCTGGTAAACAGCCACTGTACATTCATTCTTGTGTGTCAATACTGACCTTTGAAATCAACTTTGATGAAAACGATTGGTATGGAGAGTGACGGTATCTGTGACCAGACTTATAAAAAGGCAGAGTGGGCAACAGATATGTGCTGATGGAGGGAGAGCTGATTCTGGGTGGTGAGCACATAACGCGAGGCATGAATGATATGATGTGGACTTGTGCACCTGGAAACTATGTAGTTGCTGCCAACCAATGTCACCCCAATAAACTTAACAATAAAAAAAAAGGTAGAGATCCAACAGGTGTGGCCTCTGAGAAAGAAGGAACTGTCTGTCTGTGAAGACAACACAGGCAGGTGGAGTTGCCTCAGTGTGGACATCTCCCAGGGTGGAGAACCATTTGGGGCCGGGCACCTAAACCTCCATCACACATGTGGCGACCCTTACAGTATATGTGTTGTCATGACAACCTCAGTCCATGCTGTGCTGCAAAGCTAATCCCACCACACAGCTCAGGACACTGAGCAGGATTTTGCTACTCAAAGACCGTCAGATGGGAAACCTTCGTAACAGTTATGCTGACAAAGAAAGACTGTGCCCCCCCACAAAAAAACAAAAAGCCTTTTAGGCAACATTCGTCTGCAATTTTGCCCATTGGTTTTATTGCCAGTCACCTCATTAATGTAACTGAAATAGCCTAGTGTGCTCTTGAGGAACAAATTGTTTCCGTTGTTTTCAATCCGATTGATTTATCTTCAAATGCTCTACTCTGGAAATGACCCCCATGGTTGCCATTTGCTTTGAGCCACTTAAATACTGTGGTTAAAAAGAACCCCTATGTCATGTTTACAGGAGACAACTAAAAGGAGCCAATCATTGATTATGCTTCTCTTTATATCTCTATTCTCAGAGGAAATTGGTAAAGAATTATAGCATTTTGCAGCTGAAAGACCTTCAGAAACTACCCAGCATGGTGTATATGCTGGTTTCCAAGTAAGCTTAGGGAACTCTGTGCACCTGAATCACTTTAAGGTGAATTCTTATTTTAAAGAATTTGAGAAGTCCTGCAGTTAAAATTAAATGTTGTTATTAACCTAACAATATTCAAAAAAACATTGATCATGGAAACCTATTTTATTCCACATGATAGCGGCTACTATCCTACAGTGATAGTTTCTTTTAAAGCTTTCTGAGAATTTCTGACCTGGTGTAACACATTTATTTTGCACATGAACAAAGTGAGACTTAATCAACTTTAGTACTATCAGACAAGGGGTGAAAGGCAAAATTTGGAACAGGATCCAGAATTTCCACTTTAAGTATCTACTGTGTAAAATAAACTGTGTGTGCTTGCATTTTACATGGTTATTGGGATTCCAAAGTAGTGGGATAGAATCCTGAGAGAGAAGGGTAGAGCAAAAAGGCAATTTAGAGTGGCTGAGTTACCTGAATCAGGTGACGAACCACCACCTTTAGCCACTGATTTTCTTTTTTTTTTTTTTTTTTTTTTTTTTTTTTTTTTTTTTTTTTTTTTTTTTTTATTTATTTATTTTTGACAGAGAGAGAGAGATACAGAGACAGAGAGAGAACTGAACTGAGGGAGCTCCCAGTTCAGCATATGGTTCCGCGCGGGCCGGGGCCGGGATTCGATCCTCAGTCCCCAGCATGCAAAGTGAGCGCTTAACCCACTGAGCCATCCCGGCTTCCCCTGAGATTACTAGCCACTGATTTTCACTGGTCATCTATCTACCTTCAC